>JAZGVR010000108.1:0-12827 GCA_037356255.1 Thalassiosira tumida | reverse complement strand
GGCGCGGCCGTCCCGGCCGGCGCCGTCGCCGCCGGTGTCGGCGGCGGCGGCCGCCGCGCGTGGGAACTGCCGTACCTGCCGTGGCCGCTGGGCCGCGACCCTCCCGGCGACGACAGCGACGGCGGCGAGGACGCCGACGCCGCGGCGGTTGTCGCGGCCCAGCGGCCACGGCGGGCGGTGCGGGCGCCGTCGGCCCGCCCCCGAACCGGACGTCCTCGACGGCCGGCCGCCGCGTCGCGGCGGGGGCGGCCGCCAATCCCCGTGGGACCGCCGCCGCGACGCCTCCCTCCCGTTATTTCCGCCGTTGCCGCCGCCTCTTCTGTGATCGGCGTCGTCGTCGCCATTAGGCAGCGAGGGCGCCCTCGAGGGAAACGCGGGCGCCGCAGTAGGCGCCGTCCGCGTCTGTGTGAGCGCGCCGCCCGCAACCGTTCCGTCCGCAGGTGCTACATCAACGAGCGCTCGGTCAATGACGGCGCCCGTCGCCATGGCTCCCCGAGCGCTGCGCGGGCGGCCTTCCTCTGCAGCACGCAAGTAACATCAAAGGAGAGCGCCTCGCCGCCGCCGAAGAGAAGTGGGCCGAATCTGACGCAGCCGTCGCCTTTGTTGACGTTGCCACGAGGGGGTACGATAGGGTGCACCGCTCTTGACCGTGTCGCTGGTGCCAACGCACGGCACGTACACGAAGTGACATGACTCCCTAACGAGTTTTAATGCAAAAATGGTTTGATTTTGCAAACGGTTGCTCAAGCGCGATGTACGATTGGTGATCTTTTCGGCGTCAGGAAATGAACGATTTCGATTTGGGCACAAACCAACGAAACCCAGGTTGAACTTGGTGCCAACCTGATCAAAGTCATCGAAACGCGAAGAATCAGGGGGTTCTAACGCACGTGACATCTAAGTTACGATCGCCAGTCAACGACTTTACCTTGCTTTAGCTAGATTCCGCATCGCTAAACCGAGTGAGCTTCCCTTGGCGCACGTGCGAAAGAATTCCGCCTTGGGATTAAAAAATCTCACTTTGACTTTCAGGTTTTGTTGGCGTCTTCGTCCACTTTCTTGGAGTTGCCCTCACATTTTTTTCGAATGGACAACCCACGAGGTAACGAAGACGCTCAGCAGCCGAATGAAGTCGTGGAAGGGGGGAACGGTCGACGACAGGGAAGAGAAGACGAACATCTAAATGCTGAAGGACGAAATGTCCACCCCCGTGGTCCAGATCGGCCCGAGTGGAATGAAGAGAGGGTCCAGTTAATCGCGGGGAATTTACGGGTGAAGTCAAGTCCTTCAGCGGGGGTCCAACAAGAGTCACCTCTCTCCGGCGAGAAGACCACTTTTCTGTGCAGCAAATGTCATCCGCGCGATCGCGAAAGAGAGCGAGAAACGAAGAAAAGAGAAATAGCGCAACCCTCCACAAGGGAGGGTCGCGCGAGTTTGTCCGTTGAAGCTTCTTCGCTGACGGTTGACTTAATTCTCGGATGCGTCGTCGTCTCGACTTTGGACGATTCGGTTTGCTCTACAATTCATTTTAGAAACGTTGTTGTATTTTGCAATTTTCGGGTTTTTCCGCAGCTGTTTGGAATCGTGTTTAGTTTTTGTTACTCGTGGTGCGACGAGTGATTTAAAAGGTTTTCGCATTTGAACAGGCGAGAAAAATAAATTTATTGTGTAAAACGTGAAAACTCGGAACAATAGACCGCACACAACATGAACAATCTACATTTTGCTACTTTAGCTCAAGTTTCGTGGGTGAGGCATTTGGACGCACGCCATTTTGCTAGTTGATTTTTTGGGGCCTGCGCGCGTGGGACCCTCCCCACTGCGCGACTGCTTGGATTGGCCTAAGAACAGCAAATCAGGAGGTGCAAGGCAGTCTAACTAGTTCCTCTCGTTAAAAAGCCCGGAACCCTCGAACCCCTCCCACAGGCTGCTGCCCCTTCCTCGTGACGTCACAAACCACGAACATTCAGTTCACCGTGTAACCACCATGTTAATATCTTCCGCACGATAGCGGACCGGCAGCTCCCACCCGGCCCCACACAAGCCTCTCCCCGCGAATCGCATGGATGGAATTTGTTGCATGGGTCAAATACTTATTTGAACTACCCTCGCCGGCGCCGTAGGACCCCGCCATCACATCGAATCATCATCCAAAGTTCGACCATGGCGCGGCGCGGTGCAACCATGTCAGCGACCTCCGAAATGGCCGTACGTCGGTCCAGGCGGGCGATCAAGCCCCCCCAGCGGCTCACTAGCCCCGGGCACGTCGTGGAGCGACCGCAGCATCGACCTATAACAACAAATTATCGATAACACAACAACAGCAGCACAACAATCTAACAGCAACAGGTGGGAACAGCAGAGATGACAATACAACAATCAACGACAGGTTGGAACATTGACTACGGACAGCAGGATAAGAAGTTTTGGTCAAAAAAGAAAAGACAGCAGAAGAATAAGGAGAGAGATTCTGGCAACAGTAATTATAAGATGGAGATGGAGCCTTCTGTTAGACACAAAGATTCTTTTTGGCAATTAGTACTATTATCTATGGTAATATATGTGTTAAACTCGAGATATCTGATTCTAATCTATCTATATTACATGGTGTCGATGGGTAGTTGCTTCTCATTAATAATGTTGAGATATGATACCTGATATATAAGTTGTGATATGTAGTACGATATGGAGTACCAAGGGGGTGTTTAATGTTGGTCAACAATATGTCGTAGGGCCTGCTACGCCATCGTCTTTGTCCTCAGAAATGTCTTCGTCCGAGTCCAGGACGTCGCCACAGTCGTTTGGTGACGTGACCACGGTTGGCGTCTTGGGTATGGTGACATCCTCCTGGTTTTTTGCGACAGATGCCATGGATTAAAAATTGCAATTAAATAAAAATGAGCAATGTTGACCGTCTTCGTTTGCGGCCGCGGGAGGTCCAATCGCGGGCGGGGTTGGATGTTCGGATAAGGATTTTGACCATAGATGATGGTACGGTGCTTGGTTTGGTCTCCGCGGGCCTCTGGGGGAGGCGGTAATCGGGGGCGCGGAGTAATATTTAGCTAGTGTTTGTTAGTAGTCGTATTCGTGACGTCGCGAGTAGGGTACGGCAGCTCTGGAGGGTCCATTTCCGTACCAGTCACTCTGCCCGGTACAAGCACTACAAGGGAATGACAGGATGGGGATCGTACTGTACCGTACGCTAGCTGACGATCGGGAGTCGAGAATGAAGAATTTCGAAAAAACCTTTCATACAATAACCTTAAGATAACCCAATCGTATTATATTCTCGCGTAGTCACCATGTTAAATCGTCACCATGAGACCAAATCCGACGCTATCGGACGCTATTTCCTGACGGCAAAATATATCCGCTAGTCAACTTCCATCACCCTCACCTTCAAGAAAACCCATTTCCCCACCGGGTTCCCCCATCTCCCACCTTCTTCCCCATCGAAACGACCGAGAACGGGACCCCGCCACACACCACCTCGCGCGCGTTGCCGCGCCGCCATGCTCGACCTCGACGGGGTTGCAAATGCCAGCAGCTACCCCCTCGATGTTCTCCTTGCGCTTGCTGCAGATCATCTCGACAATCTGTGCTTTGTGGACTTTCCTACCTGACACGGATACGCTGCGCTCGACGCTCTCTACCCCAAGAATGGGAAATTCGGCCAGCGCAATCCTCCGGCATCGGAACTTAAGACCGGCGTGGCCGTACGGCGGTGGAGGAAGATTAGCAAAGGGAATCAACACCACATAATCGACAATCCTCCTGCTCCAGTCACACGTGGATCATACCGTCGGGCAAGCAGGCGGGAGCGCCGCGTGGCAGTTTTGAGTGTGTCGCCGGAGGGGGGCGATGACGAGCTGGATGATGTGGAGACGAATCAGCTCGAATAGGTCGCGGCCCATCCGGCCTCATCTCCCCTGGCTGTACGGCGCACTGCCGAAGACTTCGGAGAGGGGGAAGACAACGAGCGGGATGATGATCTCTTCGATCCATCCCCGTGTTGTGGCATCTCGGAGGCTGTCATTTCCACTTCCTCTGGAGACACGGACACCCTCCTTGCCGGATTCTGGAATGCGTATGGCACTGCTGGACATGTGAAGAGCTCCCACATGTCCCGTTACCGGGGGAAGTTCTGGCCATTTGATCATGATGTTGTGGGGGTTCTTATTGATCCCCGACACAAGTCCAATCTACTCAACAAATACTCATGGATATGTGTTCATGATGGCAGCAGTCCCGCGACGTGGCATCACAAGGAGTGCATAAACCTACCCTCGACAGCAAGCGGTGGAGTTTGTACCGAATGTTGGAAACGACGACACAAACTATACAACAATTTTACGACCGAGGTGAATTTTTGCACGGAGGGAGTGCCACGGCAGATGAACGAGTTGCTCCTTCGGTATTGCTCGCCCTCGGTGAAGGAGCCCATCGAGATGGCAAAGAATGAGACAATCAGTCTTCTACAGCGACGGCAGATCTGGAATCGGGACAGAAGATGCGAAGCATTTCTAGAAAAGTTAGAGGTCTCTGCCAACCTTGATTGGGATTCTCTCTTCAATCCCAGGGAGTTGAAGAAGCTGTACACAGAGATGTGGAGCAAGGAAGAGGTGACGGACAAGGAGGTCATGGACAATCTCTTCCGAGAGTGCATGGCTGTCCACGCACAAATGAAGGAGCAAGGCAATGCAAAAGGTCACCGCTACAGTGCCCTTACCATCCGATTTGCTTGCATGCTGCGTGGCAAGATGAGTCAAAGCTCCTACGACTTCTACAGGAAGACATTTGGCCTCCCGTGCAACAGCACCCTCCTCGAATATTCAGCTGCAGACTCGGATGCCCCAGACGGATGCATGATGGAGACAATTGCACAAGTGTCCCAACTGGCCGACGAGTCGGATCTTCCGGATGCCGATTTTGGAAGAGAGCGAAATTTGAGACGGGACTCTCACACCATTCGGGATAAATTACAGTTCTCTTTAGGAAGCGGCAATTTAACAGGCTACGCTGCTGATGCGTTTAATTTGGACGCCATTGTGGAGCAATTCAAGAAAATGTCTGACGAGGATCTCGACAACGATGAGAAGACCAGCACCCTCAACCAGGTACCACTCGGAAAACACTACATGGTGTTCTATTTTACAACATATTCTGGCAAGCAAAGGCCTCTATGCTTCATGGCGGCTTGCTATTGTCTGGCGTCCCTCTCTACCAGATGGATTGTCATGGAGATGCAACACATAATTTCTACTTTGGCTAATTTTGGATTTGTTGTTAATACTCTTGGTTGCGACGGAGCATCAGAGAATCACTCGTCATTGAAACAACAGTTGGATATATCTCTTAGATATGCATTTCCCAAGCTAATGGCCGATAATCATCCAATTGTGTGTGGTAATCCTGTCAAAAAATATGATGAAGATGATCTTCCGTGGGATATGAAGGTGGCGATGATTCACCCCACACTGCCGGATGTACACATTTTTGCTGGAGCGGATTTGGGGCATGCTGTGAAGAAGCAGCGAAACGTGGCATTTTCGACTGGCTTTTCTGAAAAGAAACGCGAGCTTCTGTTGCATGGTCTCCCGACGGCGTTGAAGATGTTGTAGGAGGCATGGGAGAAATGCCCCAACAAAAGCAACGAGAGCGCTATAATGATCTTCCGAAAGATCAAGCTGGAGATTTTTGAATTGAATGCCAACACAATGCTCCGCACACCTCATGCGATGAAAGTTTATTCCTCAACCATGTTGAGTGTTCTGTATTTTTACAAAGATAAAAATCCAAAAGCAGCTGCTGGTGCATATGATTCTTGGATCGAGTGGATCACTGTGATAGATCGTTTAATTGACATTATGAATGGCACACGATACAAAGGGTGTGAGCTAATTGATTGTGCCGATCATCGCCATGTGTATGAGCTACTCGGTGTTGTGCGGTTCTTCAACAAGTGGAGAATCTAACAAAGTGGAACTTCTTGCCAATTTCCACTTTCGAGGACACCGTTTGGACATGCCTTGGCATTGTTGGTGTGGCTCGGAAACAGCTTCGAGGCGGACACAACATTGTACAGCGCAGGCACGGCTCGGATGTCTGCGAGGAATCTTGT
This sequence comes from Thalassiosira tumida, assembly GCA_037356255.1. NCBI lineage: Eukaryota > Bacillariophyta > Thalassiosirophyceae > Thalassiosirales > Thalassiosiraceae > Thalassiosira > Thalassiosira tumida. The sequence continues at coordinate 6,706 of JAZGVR010000108.1, read as the reverse complement.
TGTTTCAAACGATTAAAAAATGCGAATGCCGACCCACTCAATACCAATCACATCTTGGCACGGCATTCCCATTTGAGCGTATCTCACCTTGCAGCGAGTAGGAAAGCAACTTTTGGAAAGAAAAGAACGTTTCATGGCCATGAGTTGGACACTGGTAAAATCAAACCCATGCAAATTAAAAGGAAGGGTAGTAAAAGTATTCATCGCTAGACATTCTAGTTATAGTTCTAATTCATAAATTCAGTAAAGTATTCATCTCTAGTATTCATTTTTAGATGGTTCTATATTCGTTGCTAGATATTTCAGATATAGTTATAAAATTATTCCTCTTCTTCCATTGTCACAACATTCCTTTCCATGTTGCCGGCTGCCTCGTTCAATTCCTCTGCTGTAATTGCAGTAAAAAAACTATCTTCCTCTCCAACAGTAATTCCGTCCTTGTTCGCCATCAACGCAATTTCTCCATCAAGATCAGGATAGTCAAAACAATCGTCTGGATAATCGTCAACATCCCACTTAATTGTTATTTTGTTTGTGCCAGTGATGTCGCCCCCAGAGACCTTGGCAATCCGACCGATCCAGGTTCCACAGTCGTACTTTACCGCAGCTCGCATGACAATGACTGGTACTATTGGCACTTTCTTTGTTGCTACTGCTTCGACAACTTTACGACACTTTGCTGCCGGTGCTTTCTCAGCAATCACCGACTTTGCCGCTTTTGCCTTTTCGCGATTCGTGTTTGCCTCTGCGGAAGCAATAGCCAGTCGATCCCAAAGAGTTTGTTCTGTGTTTGGAGGAGCCATTGCATTTTTTTTGTAGCTATAGTCCTTCCCCCTAATATTACTGTACGAGCAAAGGATCGCTCGATACACGCGGGCCTTCGTTTCTGAACAAACACTGATCGGAAGCAAATTAGAGAAGCCCGTCTCATCAATAAACCACTCAAGCACATGACCAATGTCACAGACGAGACCAACGCCGAACAATGCCACGTTCTTCTCTTTGAGTAGAGAATGATAAACGGACTCAACTTTCAATAAGAATTTGTAGAACTGCGGTGTGGCGTAGGCGAGCTCTACCTTTTCCCGTTGTTCAACACGGGCGGATGGTAGAGCGTTTACTATTGCCTCGGCCTTTGAGATTTTTGCTGACTTTTGTAGCAAGTTTAGTGCTGACGCCATCTCTCCCTTGCTCCACGATGCCAGGTTAGTAACGGTTTGGAGAATAGCCCCCGCGATGTAATAAATTGTGGTGGCGTGCGCACCATCAGTTGGTGTCCAATTATTCAACAGGATGCCGGCGACTATTTCATGCAGCAGACGCTTGTCGCGGAGGGATCCTTCCTCTAGAAGATGACAGAATTCAATTGCGAGGGCACGGGTTGCAGATTGCCAGCGACCCATTTTCACTGGGCATTTGCTGACCGTCTCCGGATAGTAGCTCTCCTGGAAGTGGTTGAAAATAGACATCTTGGCAGCTGTCAGCATTTTCGAACGCGGGGCGGCATTTATCAGACTGGTCGCACGGAACTTGGTGATGGCCATCAAGACGTGGGCACTCAGACCGGCCCAGTCAACGCATCCCTTGTCAAGGATGAGCAACTTCTCCTCCTTGGATAGTCGGATGGTGGACGACATCAGGAAGATCTGGTACCACCTAATTTCGCTGATGACTGCAATGACCTCGTCCTCGTCCGGAGATATCTGCACGAGGTTGTAGAAATACTTCTCCGTCTCCTCGTCGATATCTTTTGATGCGTCTTCCATGATGCGGCGGCGCGGCGACGCGCGCGAGGTGGTGTGCGCGGGATCCCGTTCTTGGTCGTTTTGATGGGGGAGAAGGTGGGAGACGGGGAAACCCGGTGGGGAAATGGGTTTTCTTGAAAGTGAGGGCGATGGAAGTTGACTAGCGGATATATTTTGCGGAAATAGCGTCCGATAGCGTCTGATTTGGTCTCATTGTGACAATTTAACATGGTGACTACGCAAAAATATAATACAATTAGGTTATCTTAAGGTTATTATATGAAAGGTTTTTTCGAAGTTCTGTATTCTCGACTCCTGAGCATAGTCAGCTAGCGTACGGTACAGTACGATCCCCATCCTGTCATTCCCTTACCCGGTACTACTGTATGTTTGATCTCAAACGATGACCCTGAAATTAGCGGGCTGAATTCTCAGCTTCTGCCGGGGCGAATGACGTCATTCTTGTTGCGTCCGGTGGTAAAGTGGCTTGAAAAACGGACATACCAAGAATTGACAGATTCCCAAGAGTAGAAGTTGAGATGTAAGCCCACCGGGTAAGAAGTTGGGCCGGATTTATAAGATTTTCTCGCGTTGAGTCCAAAATAAAATAGGGACCCCGCGTTTGAAACCTCGTCCCGTCTCGTACACTGTCTGATGTCTGATTCTCGACCCCAGCATCCAAACAGAACAATGCTGACCGCAGTCAGATCGGCGCTCGATGGCAAGTTAAAAAAAATCTCTCGACGCCATTGCACCGCGCGCTGGTGCTCCTTCTCGTTGGGTCCTGTTTGCGTGCCCCGGCAGCGCCCGTCGCTGCGTAGGAGGACGCTTTTGCCTTGTGAGACGCCTTCGCCTCGGGCGGCACAGAGAACGAGGCCGCGGGTGCCTTTGCCGCGGGTGGCGTGGGGGAGGAGGCCACAGGCGCCTTTGCTGCAGAGGAGGAGATTTGTTTTGCCGCGGGGGGTGTCGGGAGGTGGACCACGGGCGTTTCTGCCGCGGAGGAGGACGCCTTCGCCGCGGGCGGCGTGGGGGAGGAGGCCGCGGATTCCGCCACCGTGGAGGAGGATGCCTTTGCCGCGGGGGGCGCGGGGGAGGAGGCCACGGACGCTATCGCCGCGGAGGATAGCACCTTCGCCGTGGGCGGCGCGGGAAAGGAGGTCGTGGGATGCCACGGATGAGAACGTTGCAATAAATGTTGGAGTTACAACCAATACTGCAATATATATTGCAGCATACTGCGCGGCTGGGTAGCGGTGTATTGTCTTGCAATTTGTTCTTCCCCAATTCACGCTCACACTTGTTGAACGCACCCTATTGCAGCTACATGATGCACTTTCTCAATAACGCATTCAGAAAGTTCAAGGACGCGTCAGACATGAAGGGATTCCCCTGATGGCTACAACTTTGCCAGGCCATTGTGGCCGGGATGCGCGTGCCCTTCTTCATCAACGACCACGGATTGTTAGTAGGAGAGTCGGCGCGTTTCTCTGCCAACGAGCCCAAAACACTCATGATGACGCACCTGGACGAAATCAATTGGAACGGAAGACCAAATACTGGGAGACGATAAATCATGAAAACAGGGCACTTTGGATTGACCATTAGCCCGGTGATTTTGAGATGGAAAAAGTGATAAAGGCCGAGCGGGTAGTTGAGTTAATGGCACTGCACTACAACAAGCCCGAGAAGCCAAAATACATGCATAAATATCAGCGACCTCTACCGGGGATAAAGTGAAGTTAAATCTAATTTGTTTCTCCCTGTCGTTTTGTCCGAGCGACACGGTAACTGTCCTAATCCCCTAATGAAGAAAAGGTGCAGCGGCTTATCTGAGTGCTGTTACTTAATAGTTAATGATGAATGACTCCACTCAAAGAAGTGAGCTAGCGCTCTCTTCTTCCCAAGAAAGTAAATAAAACCTTTCTGCGTGATGAATTTAAAATAAGAATAATAATCGAAGGAAACCTCCTGCATACGACATCCTTCCCCATGGTTTTCGCTTCTTCAAGCTAAAGACCTAAAGAAACCTTGCTGGACGACCTAAGGGCCGCACCAACCCATTAGAGTATAATAATAATAAATACATATAAGTACTAGCACTAGGTCCAAAGAGTCACACCCTGATTTTCTCATTAAAGAGTCACAGAGATAGTAAGTATATAAATTTTTTTGCCAACCCACGCTAACACTTTTCTGACACTTGGATCTGAAAGCTCTTTCCAAGAGCTTTCCAACCATATAAGGGTCTCTGGGGTTTATGCAACGAGATCTGGCTCCACATGCCACGGTTCGATCACGCTTCACCAGCGAGTGATTATGTGTTGCATCTCACGAAATTCTGATTCTTTTTTAAACATACCAGTTTCTACGTATTTATACAGTACTGTGACTCTTTTTTGAAAACGGTCAACTTGACCCCGACCCCACGCCTTGCAATCATAATACTAGATCAAACCCCCCGGGGTATATCTAGAGCTTGCCTCTAGAGGAACAACTCTGCCTGAACTATGCGCAGACCTATAGAGCCTAACCCGTAACGGGCCCCAAAGGGAGGGGACCACGTACGGCGTATGTCTATACAACTGTAAGAAAAATATGTTTTTCCTCGTGTTAAACTGAGGAGACAAACCATAATCCGTGGGACTCACTTTTTGTAGACTGTGGACTTGATACATCCCATAATTAGCAAGCGTCACCATGGCAAGGTCCCGTCGCCCCCGCTCCGGCAGCGCCCGCTCCGCATCGGCCCCGCCCCCACCTTCCTTTTTGTCGCGCTCCACCAGCTTCTCCGGATCATGCACGGGGGCGTCCCACCCCCCCGGTGCCGCTCTGCCATCGCCCACTTTGGTGGTGTTGTCGCTGTCCCGCGCCGCCGCGCCGAGCGGATTGCTGGACGTCGCCTCCGCTCCGCTGCTCGGTCCTTTGCCCGCCAGCGCCACCTCACACCAGCCCAGTGCCACCGCCACAATTAAATCTTCCCGCGGCGGCTCCTCGCCGACGGTCGCCCTCGCCTTCAGCGCCACGTCCGCTACGGCGCCGCTGCCGCTCCGCCGCGCCGTAGCGAGCGCCGGGGGGGGGGGGGGGTCGTCGACGGATGAGGCGGCCTCCTTGGCGGCCGCGGTGGGGGTGCCGTCGGTGCCGTCGGTGGCTGAGGCGGTTTCCGCGGTGGCCGCAGTGGGGGGGGCAGTCGATTGCTGAGGCGGCTTTCGTGGCGGGGGGGCTGTTGGTGGCTGAGGCGGCTTCCGCAGCGGCCGTGGCGGGGGGTACGTCGATTGCTGAGGCGGCTTCCGCGGCGGCCGCCCCGCCGGCGTCGATGCTGCACGCCGCGCCGACTCCAGCCGGCGGACAAGTCAGGCGCTCCGGCGTGTTCATCAGCGCCACGCCCGCTGCCGCGCCGCTGCTGCTCCTCCGCGCCGTAGTGGCCGCGGGGGGGGGGGGGGGCGTTGACGGCTGGGGGGGCTTCCGGGGCCCGCGGCGGGGGTGCCGTCGGTGGCTGAGGCAGCTTCCGCGTGGGCTGCGGAGGGGGGGGCCGTAGGCGGCTGAGGTGGCTTCCGCGGCGGCCGCCCCAACGGCGTCGACACAGCACGCCGCGCCGACTCCAGCCGGCGGACGAGTCAGGCATTCCGGCGTGCCCATCAGCGCCATGCCAGCTGCCGCCCGGCTGCCGCCCTGCCGCGCCGTGACGGGGGGGGCGTCGATGGCTGTGGCGGCCTCCGTGGTGGCCGCCCCGCTGGCCTCACCGCCGCACGCTGCGCCGACTCCAGCCGGCGAACGAATCAGGCGCTCCGGCGTGCCCATCAGCACCATGCCCGCTGCCGCGCCGCTGCAGCTCCGCGGCGCTATGGCAGCCGCGGCGGGCGGGATGTCGATGGCTGTGGTGGTTTCTTTGGCGGCCGCCCCGCCCACCAGCGTTGCCGCAACACGCTGCGCCGACTCCAGCCGGCGGACGAGTTAGGCGCTCCGGCGTGTCCGTTGCCCCGCCGGCCGTCGCCCCGTCGGCCGTCGCCCCGCCGGCCGTCGCCCCGCCGGCGTCGCCGCCCGGATCTTCGCTGGCCGCGCCGCTGGCCCCGCTGGCTGCTGCACTGCCGGCCGCGCTCCCACTGCTACATGCCGCGCACATGCCGCCCGCCGTCCCAGCCAAGCGCTCCGTCGCGTGGAGCATGTTTGAGATTACAGAGGATGACTACGCCAAGCAGCACGAGCGCAACCCCGTCCGCCGCCAAGCATGCAATATTCCGCCAAAGTTTCCACTTCGCCTCGTCCGCCCACGCCCCTCAATTCTGCGGGCCCCTGGTCAACTTACACAGCGCCTCTTTCTGGAACAAGTTCAGCACTCGGTCCGGGACGGGTCGCGCGTTCTACTAGCTGCAGCCGGGGAGTCTCTCTCACTCGATGCTGCTGGGGAGTCTCTCTCACTTGACGTCGCTGGGGAATCTCCCTCTCTCAAGACTGCTGGGCAGTGTCTCATCCCCGGCGTCGCTGGGGATTCTCTCCTCCTTGACGTCGATGGGGATTTCTTTGGGGAGTCACTCACAATTGATGACGTATTCTACCTCCACTCCTGCCTCCTCCAGCGCGCCGCCAAGATGCACTGCAATCAGGGTGGCCGGCGGACGCAGGGACGGACGTCGCGGGAATTCAAGCTGACGGGGCCCAGCGACGGAACTGGTGGAGGCCAAGGCATGCCTGGACCTGAGCAGTTGGGACCTGGCCTAGGCGCTGCGGAGCACGCGGCAGGACGAGGGGTGGAGCTTGTTGGGGGGCACCGGCGGCGCGGTGGCCTCCCCGTCGGCGTCGGGCGACGGGGCGGCGCGCGAGGCCGGCTCTGGTGGCACACGGACGCCGCGGCCCGCAACGAGGCGGGGAAGGAACACAACAATCAACAAATAAAGATGGAGAAGGAGGGGAGACGATCTCCTTTGTACACCAGAGCGCGGCGTGCTCGTTGCTGTCCCCGAGCG
>JAZGVR010000107.1:0-13299 GCA_037356255.1 Thalassiosira tumida | reverse complement strand
GAAGTAGAAGTTAATTGTGGGTTAAATTGATTCGGGTGATGTCACTCCCTACTCTCACCCTTACACTCACTCTTACTCTCACCCTTACCCTCAGGTCATTTTGGGAAGTCGTTGATAGCGCGGGTCATTAACGACAGTAGAAGAAATTTCGAGGGTAAGGATGATAGTAAGAGTGACCAGTAATATTCCGTATTACTCATTTCCAGCAAGAGGATCAAAGAGGTGATGTCGTGCAAATTGGACTCTGCTGCCTATGCGTCTGACAATCATGAACATATAGACTCTTTGTCAAGCGACGACGCTCCTTGCTTTGTTCCTTGGTTCTGTTAGCGCGATTGCACAAAGGCATTCTGGCAAAACTTCCGCTCGTCTTCCAGACTATTAACAGAATGCACATGATTGTAGCAGCGTTTTGCCCCTCTGTTCTGCCGGCGTGATTTTACAAGAGCATCTTGGCAACATTTCCTCTTGTCTCCCAGATCAATGACAGAACGCCAAGCATCGTAGCAGGATATATTGAACCCATCAGACCTCAAATTACAGAGGGGAACCCTGCACACCACACGATGCCATCTCACGTGGCGGGTAATCTTACCTCTTGATCACAATGCGCAGTTTAACTTTCCCAATTCGATGCATCAATCATCCACTCCTTGACCTCGTTAAGACACTTCCTCATTAATTCATAATCAAATTTGTATGTGCCAGAATCCGGTGCCGTCTTTTTTCGTATTTCTTGTTCTCCTCCCACTTGCCTTTCTGCTCCTTGATCTGCACACTGAAGAGGAGAGGATTTTGTGATGCTTTGTTGCATACCGCGCCTGTGTCAAACTTGGCCAGCACTAGATCTATAAGTAGCTACTTGCTACCCTACCCTCTATCAACTTTCAATTATGGACAGTGATCAGCTTGTGTTATTTCAGGATGAGTTCCTAAAAGCTTTTACATATTCTGCTTTTGTGATTTTCCTGAGACTTGGAGTCTCGTTCCAAGAATCACTCCAACAAGTGAACATGCCAAGTAATTGGCTACTGGTCCCTCCGTCCCTGCTTTGCGCTATAAAACAATTTTTTCTCAACGTCTTTAGCACAATACGAAAAGAGCTCATCGTCAATCACCTAGGATCCATCTTCTGTATTCATCAGTAGATCCATTCCTCGCTTAAAAGCCGCAACCTCAAGCGGGTTCATTCTTCAGAGTAGATTCTTTCTCCTCATCCACACACCGTTGCTGTCATGGCCCGTTCCTCTGGTAACTTTGTAGCCGCAGAGGGAAGTAAGAATATTATCGTACCTTTTTCATATTGAGTAGTTTGAAACCATGCGTCATAGCTAACATACCCATCAATGACCAAGCTAATTCCGTCTGCTCCGAGTCTTTCCCTCAAATCAATCACCCAATCCTTCACCTCTTCAATACACCTCCCCATTTAATCATAATCAAACTCGTATCTGGGATAATCCAGTTCCGTTTTTTTTCTTCCTTGTTCACCTTCCACTTGCCTTTCTGCTCATCAACCTACACGCTGGAGAGGAAAGGATTCCGTGATGCTTTGTTGCATATGGCGCCTGTGTCAAACTTGGCCAGCAATGGATCCTCAAGCAGATGTTCACCACCGTACCCTCTGTCAACTTTCATGATGGACAGTGGCAAGCTTGAGTTATCTCTGGAGTAGTTCCTAAAAGCTTTTGCACATTCTGCTTTTGTGGTTCTCCTGAGACTTGGAGTTTCATTCCATGAATCACTCCAATGAGAGAACATGCCAAGCAATTGGCTACTAGTCCCGGTTCTCCCTGATTTGCACTGCAAAACGCATTTCCCCTTGACGTCATTAGCACAAGATAAAAAGAGCTCATCATCAACAACATAGGATCCATCTTCCGTATTCATCATTAGATCCATTCCTTGCCTAACATCCGCAAGCTTGAGCCGGTCCATTCTTCAAAGTAGATTCTTTCTCCTACTTCACCCACCGGGTGGAGGGCCAGAGAAAGGACACAAAACAGGCAGTAAATACACATCTATGGGCGCTATATGCAGTGAAAGTACGGTAGTTTTTTTCCAAAACCCCGCGCCAACAAAGAGCTAGTAAAAATAACACTTAGGTCATGTCCGAAACGGCCTGAACCATGGCGGCCGAAAAGGCGCCGCAGCGGGATCGACACTGCATCGCGAGTGTTCAATATTGAGACATGGCAATCGCTGACGCTGTTGCTGAATGCATCGTTCGGCGATTTGCTGCGGCAATTCTATTGGATCGAATCAGAGAGCCAACCCGGCCATGGTCATGACCGAACGGAGGCGGATGCCATGGTTCTAGCTTTTTCATGATTCGCTAGGTAGCAATAGCTAAAATGAAAAATGGCGGGAAACGGATACCATTAGAAAAGTAAGAAATACACGAAGTGGCACGCGTTTGATAATGTCAGTTATATCAAAATTTTCGGGCAATTCCAAATCTGTGCCCAAACGCGTGCCAGCGCGTGTCATTTGGGGGGCTGAATACGCTGGCGCAGCCCATAAATGTGCAAAATAGTTAGCTCTCTTTGGCCCTCCACCCCACCGTTGCTGTCATGGCCCGTTCTTCCGGTAACTTCGTAGTCGCGGAGGGAAGTAAGAATATGATCATACCTTTTTTATCAAGTAGTTCAAAACCATGCTTCATAGCTAACATACGCATCAATGACCAAGCTAACTCCGTGTGCTCCAAGTCTATCCCTCAAATCAATCACCCAATCCTTCACCTCTTCAAGACACCTCCCCATTAAATCATAATCAAATTTGTATCTGCCACAATGCCGTTCCGTCTCTTTATTTTATTTCTTGTTCACCTTCCACTTGTCTTTCTGCTCGTCAATCTGCCTGTTGGAGATAAAAGTGTTCCGTGATGCTCTGTTTCATATGGCGCCTGTGTCAAACTTGGCCGTTGATGGATCCTCAAGCAGCTGTTCACCACCGTACCCTCTGTCAACTTTCAATGATGGATGTTGGTGAGCTTGGACTATTTCTGGAGTAGTTCCTAAAAGCTTTTGCACATTCTGCTTTTGAGATTATCTTGAGACTCGGAGTCCCATTCCAAGAATCACTCCAATGAGTGAACATGCCAAGCAATTGGCTACCGGCCCCTTTTGTCCCTGATTTGCGCTACAAAATGCATTTTGCCTTAATGTCTTTAGCACAAGATGAAAAGAGCTCATCATCAACCACATAGGATCCATCTTCCATATTCATCAGTAGATCCATTCCTCGCTTAAAAGCCGCAACCTCAAGCGGGTTCATTCTTCAGAGTAGATTCTTTCTCCTCATCCACACACCGTTGCTGTCATGGCCCGTTCCTCTGGTAACTTTGTAGCCGCAGAGGGAAGTAAGAATATTATCGTACCTTTTTCATATTGAGTAGTTTGAAACCATGCGTCATAGCTAACATACCCATCAATGACCAAGCTAATTCCGTCTGCTCCGAGTCTTTCCCTCAAATCAATCACCCAATCCTTCACCTCTTCAATACACCTCCCCATTTAATCATAATCAAACTCGTATCTGGGATAATCCAGTTCCGTTTTTTTTCTTCCTTGTTCACCTTCCACTTGCCTTTCTGCTCATCAACCTACACGCTGGAGAGGAAAGGATTCCGTGATGCTTTGTTGCATATGGCGCCTGTGTCAAACTTGGCCAGCAATGGATCCTCAAGCAGATGTTCACCACCGTACCCTCTGTCAACTTTCATGATGGACAGTGGCAAGCTTGAGTTATCTCTGGAGTAGTTCCTAAAAGCTTTTGCACATTCTGCTTTTGTGGTTCTCCTGAGACTTGGAGTTTCATTCCATGAATCACTCCAATGAGAGAACATGCCAAGCAATTGGCTACTAGTCCCGGTTCTCCCTGATTTGCACTGCAAAACGCATTTCCCCTTGACGTCATTAGCACAAGATAAAAAGAGCTCATCATCAACAACATAGGATCCATCTTCCGTATTCATCATTAGATCCATTCCTTGCCTAACATCCGCAAGCTTGAGCCGGTCCATTCTTCAAAGTAGATTCTTTCTCCTACTTCACCCACCGGGTGGAGGGCCAGAGAAAGGACACAAAACAGGCAGTAAATACACATCTATGGGCGCTATATGCAGTGAAAGTACGGTAGTTTTTTTCCAAAACCCCGCGCCAACAAAGAGCTAGTAAAAATAACACTTAGGTCATGTCCGAAACGGCCTGAACCATGGCGGCCGAAAAGGCGCCGCAGCGGGATCGACACAGCATTGCGAGCGTCCAATCTTGAGACACGGCAATCGCGGACGCCGTCGGGGACTCCAAATCCGAAGCCGCCTAGTTAAAGCCACGTTGCAAAATATTTTTGATGTATATCAAAAAACAAATTTATTAGGAAGGTACCAACTCTACATAATTCTGTTCACACGGTACGAGACCACTATTTTGCCGCGGAAATTACCCTGGTGCGGGATGTGAACGCACGCGTTCCGATATGGGGCCATCTTAAGTACGAGGTCACACTGTATCAGTATTCATTGAAGGCAGGATGAAGATTATGTTATATATAATTTATCGTACATTATTTGGTCACCGCTTACTTTTTGCCAACGGGCAGACGGTACGACCGCAAAATAATAAATATTACGATACGCCTTATTTTCGCCGCCAAAAATACGTAACGTCTCTAACGGCCCATTTCAATCTCGAACCGACGGGCGTTAAATTACGACCGTTCAGTATACCACTATACATATCGTACGTACTTTTACTCGGGCGAACGCAATCATGTAGAGTAGAGTTTGTTGATGTGGTACGGAATCTTTTTTTAATATATAAATTGTGTGTTATTGTGAACGATAAAATTGTACCGTTGCACCAACGTGGGGGGATGGGAAATGATTGTTGGAGGGTGCCGGTCAGTGATCCCCAATCACCTGACTGTGGAGATTGGGGATCACTGGCCGGAATAACAACACTGACCGTGAGGGAAGCCGCAGGCTGGTGCAACTGCCTCAAAATGGGCACATTTGGGGAACGTGACTTTTTTTGTTAGTAGCTAGGCGACTTAGGATTTGGAGTCCCCTCCAGCCTCCCAGCTCAGACCGGCAGCGGCAGACAAATGTGCATGCCGGTATTCAAGGCGGGCGAAGAGTGGAGCTTGGAAGAAGGAGAACATTGAGGAGGCACTCAAGTGCTGGAACTTGGTTAGGGTTGGTACCTGCTTAACGAATTTGTTTTTTGATATATATCAAAAATATTTTGCAACGTGACTTTAACTAGGCCACTTAGGATTTGGAGCCCCCAGTGGAGCTTGGAAGAAGGAGAACATTGAGGAGGCACTCAAGTGCTGGAACTTGGAGCGCATCTTGGAGGCGGAAACATTTGGTCAGCATGTGCCAGCTGATCTAACTATGCAAGAGTTTGGGCAGGGGACAGAGTGATAGCGCTTGTGTTGGGATGCCTAACTCTTTTGACTCTAGCTAACTCTAACTTTAGCAACTCTCGAAGAATTCTGAAAGGCCAACTCTAGCTGTTCTAACTCTCGAAGGATTCTGAAAAGCCAACTCTAGCTGTTCTAACTCTCGAAGAATTCTGAATAGCCAACTCTAGCTGTTCTAACTCTTGAAGAATTCTGAAAAGCCAACTCTAGCTGTTCTAACTCTCGAAGGATTCTGAAACGCCAACTCTAGCTGTTTTTACTTTTTTCTAGATTTTTATATCTAACTCTAACTCGAGAGTTCAAATTTTTTCTAAGACTGTTGATTCAGCGGACTCCAAAAACGATGCAGCAGACAAGGAGAATAACGTGCCAGCAACGACGGTCCAACCAACGCCCAACGCTTGGCAATGGAGGGCGGCGGATAAAACAACGAGGATACGGCCAGGCGCGACGCATCGTGCTCCAACGAGGATACGGCCAAGCGCGGCGCCAGGTCATACTGCAACAATAGGCTGGGTGTGGCGCCAGGTACTGGACAAAACGGCTGCGCTGGGCGGCCGGGCATAATCCAACATCAATGTGGCCTAAGGGAGCTGGATACTCCAACGAGAATACAGCTGGGCATCCGGTACCAGCGAGGACACGGCTGGGCGTTGCGCCGCGTATAATGGTATGGCTGGTCGCGTCGCCGGGTGCTACTGCAACAGTACGGCTGGGCGCGACAATACGTCCCGGGGCGGTGCCGGCAAGGATACGGCCGGATGATGGACTGCGTATGACAATAGGGCTGGACGACTGACACAATAATCAAATGTGACTGGTAGATGAGGAGGAGGAGGTTGACAATGATGATGATAAAGAAGGAGGGCGAGGGCTGAGGATTACGATGACGAGGACTGCGAGGAGGACCGTGACGAGGACAACGTTTGTGGATCACCCGCACAGACAGGTCTTGTCTGATATCTATTGATCAGCGTATCTGTTGTCTTCAGCGCTGAGTTTCAACCACGCTTTGCAAATCAATTTGTTGACACGCATATTGAACTTTGCTTGCGCATCCTAAACGCTCCTATTATTCTCTACCATGTTCCAAGTGGATTAAATCCTTAGGGTGCGTGGGGGAACCATTAGGTTGGCGGTAGTGGCGCAGTGGATTTGCACCATGGTCAGATGGTGTTTTATTAATTTTTCCTTGGCTGTTGCTACATGTCATGGCCTCTCTTTGAGTAGGTATATACCGCATGAGGTACTTTCATAGATAAACTCCCCTACATACCTAGTTATGTACGAGTATTTAATTACTTTGAACAATTACGATTCACTAAATGTCAGTCATATCTGAGCACTCGATACAACTAGTTAACCAACGCCAAGCACCAAAGTGAGATTGTGGATCTCTCAGGGAGGGTATTGAAAGCTTAAGTCCAGCTCCTCGGCCATTTACAATGTCAAGAAAGGAATCAATCTTTAGATGTCCCGAGGACCATAATATGTCAAAATGGTTCAAAGTAATTTGCGTAGAATGTGGTATGTATCCCCTTGAGACATAAATGTCAGTCATTCATAAACCAGAAATCTCCTAAAACCCGTCAAAACCTTTGTTGGCCGAACATTCAAACTACTTATCTAAAGTACATAATATTATCTCATGTACAAAATATGAACACTTTTAGTCATAGTGCCTGCGCGCCCTCTGCTATTTATATTGCATCACCGCGCCACCTCCCGGCTTCACCATTGCCCTACGTCATATGATATCCCTTCGTGTTCGTCGGTACCGTCGTTTTGTCTGCCGAACAAGTATCTACATCCTAAAACAAAAATACCTCGACGACTGCTAAGACTTCAATCGCTTGGCTTGGTACATTCGATCAATTCACTAGAGATCTTTTGGTATTAACTATTTTTAAAATGTAATGACAATCAATTATTTTATTTTATTCTAGTCCCGGCGCCCGATTCTGCATGCCTGCTTTGTCGTCTGCTTGCCTGTCTACCTTGACGTCGGCTTCATTGCCTGCCTGCCTTGTCACTTGCCTGCTGCGCCCTTGTTGAGCTCGGCTCGCAGCGCCTCAACCTTGCGCCGGCATCTCTCCAGTTCAAAATGCCAGGCAAAAGACAGAGGCGTCGCCAAAGATCCCACCATACGCTGCAGCGTACCCGCACGTCCTCGCCTTGTCCCCACAGCAGCCCGTCATGTCCCCCACAAAGCTGGAGTCGCGTTCCGTGGCGTAGTATGTGTAGTATGTGTAGTACCCAACGCACAAGCCCTCCATCACCCCCACAACTCCCCCCCGTACCCAACTGAGTAGTACACGCTGTCCCCCACGCAAGACCCGCTTATGGAGCGGATGCTCCCACCGACGAACACCGCCTTGCCGCACGCCCCGTTAGCCGTCATGGAGTTTGACGTGTCGGGGCTCTCAACCTGCCGCGGCTGATCCGGGCCCATTTTCCCGTCCGCGGTGAGCCAGGGACGTCTCCACGCCGCCGCCACCGTTCTCCTTCTCGTTATCCGCCCGGCCCATGGATTCAAGGTCCTCGTCATCCGCCGCGACCTCGTCCCATCGGCTGTGGTCAAAGAGGAGGTAGACCAGGAGGGTGAACACGCTCGCCCCGACAACGGCGATAATGTCCCACGCATAGGGGATGAGCCTCCCGCTCGATCCATCATATCCGCCTTTGGTTCCCGTGTCGGGAGCCACCACAACTCCGTCAACGCCGACAACAGGAAAGGCGATGGGCATTGGTTTGGTTGTGGGCTTGGGGCAGGCGGTGGGCACGGGTTTGTTCGTGGGTTCGCCCGCGTTGGAGGACGGCGATACCAAAAACAACGGATTCGACCCCGGTATCAGGTGTACGGCGGTGGACGATGTCGGGACGCGGGGGTTGTCGAAGGGAGCGCGGACTTACCTGTCAGGCTTGCGCTCCTCGAGGGCTTGTTTGTCCGGATCGCGCTCCTCGTAGGCGCGTTTGTCGTGACTATGGAAGGCCAGATGACGACGCCGGGACTGAACGAGGGCCAGATGGTGACGCTGGGAGCAAGCAAGGGAGGCGAGCTGTCCGTTGGCGCTGGGCTCAAGGTGGGCCTCCGGCGGGACAAGACGCCCACGTCGGGATCAGGGACGGAGCCAGCGGCGTTGATGTCCGAATCACAGGATCGGACTACAGGTGCAAAGCCACGCAAGAGAGTCGAATCGGCGGCGTCGCTGGGGCCACCAACAAACTGCCCCGAAACCTTGGCCCGGACAAGACCTCTCGAAAGAAATATCAATCAAGTGGATGTGAAAGAAGAGATGTGGTTGGGAAATCCAATCTAGAGGAGGGTAAACGAGCAAAAAAACTTACCTGCATTTCCATCCCTGATGCTCCAACAACGAGGAGTCGTTTCCGACTTAGTGGCGTTGTGATGAAAAGTAAAAGGAAAATAAACTTACTCATACCCAGCTCTTGCTCCATTCCCTACGCCCTCGACTTTGTTTTCAGTTTAAATGGCACCGACTGTAGAATAATGAATGATAATGACCAACTGGCAACATCGCCACGCTACCCGCGGGATTTGGATGCTTAGATTAGGAACTAGTATTATGACTCGTATGTAGGGTCTACAAGCTTTTATTACCAGCTCGTAAGACGATTGCATATGGAGTGCACCAAAAATATATGGCCGGAGATGCGGAGCTGGATTCAAAGTTGATATCTTTAACAAAATTTCAGCGGCAAATCAAGAAGATGACTGACATTTGAGGATCGGCCAGGCCAGAGGGTACTGCGTAGAATCTATGTAAGAATAGTCCTACGGATCGTAATGGTTCAAAGTACCT
Organism: Thalassiosira tumida; assembly: GCA_037356255.1. NCBI lineage: Eukaryota > Bacillariophyta > Thalassiosirophyceae > Thalassiosirales > Thalassiosiraceae > Thalassiosira > Thalassiosira tumida. Next base: position 4,045 of record JAZGVR010000107.1, on the reverse strand, counting down.
GTAGTGGTTCAAAGTAATTAAATACTCGTACAGCACTTACAACCTTATCACAGAGGTCGAGAATCTCATAGCAATATGGCAAGCAGGACGGACTGTCAAAGCATGCAAAAATGCAACTATCATACACGATCTTTAATTTATATCAAATTTACTGTCTACCACCATGTCTCCCTCCCCCCACAATCATCTCACTCTCGTTAAAATCAACTACCCTCCCAGGAAATTAGCTGGTCCAGGGACTGTTGTCGTCTTAGCTGTAGTAGTCATCGACATGATTGTAGTCGATGGGATACATGTCGTACATGCTGGACACGCTCCAGGTGCCGATGTTCCAGGTGCTGATGTTGCCATTGAAGGAAGAGGCGCCGCCGAACATGTACCCCATATTGGTAACACTTGACACCATCCAGGTACTGATGTTGCCATTGAAGGAGGAAGCAATGTAGAACATACCCTCCATGTCGGTAACGCTCGATACATCCCAGGAACTGATGTCGCTGTTGAAGGACGAGGCGTTGTAGAACATGTGCCTCATAGACGTAACGCTCAACACATTCCAGGTACTGACGTCCCTGTTGAAGAAGGAGGCTCCCTCAAACATACCCTCCATATTGATCACACCAGAGACATCCCAGGAGCCAATGTCCCCATTGAAGTAGGAGGCAGCACCAGTGCCAACATAGAACATGTACCCCATATTGATCACACGAGAGACATCCCAGGAACCAATGTCCCTGTTGAAGGAGGAGCAGCCGTCAAACATGCCCTCCATATCGATCACACCAGAGACATCCCAGGAGCCAATGTCCCCATTGAAGTAGGAGGCAGCATCAGTGCCAACATAGAACATGTACCACATATCGGCCACGCTCGACACATCCCAGGAACCAATGTCCCCGTTGAAGGAGGGGGCATCACAGAACATGCACCGCATACTGGTCACGCGAGAGACATCCCAGGAGCCAATGTCCCTGTTGAAGGAGGAGGCGCCATTGAACCCATTGAACATGGACACCATACTGGAAACACTCGAGACATTCCAGGTGTCAATGTCCCCATTGAAGGAGGAGGCCCCCTGGAACATGTACTCCGTATTGGACGCATTTGAGACGTCCCAGGTGCCAACGGCCCCATTGAAGGAAGAGGCCCCCTGGAACATGCCATACATATCAGTCACACTCGACACATTCCAGGTGCCAATGTCCCCATTGAAGGAAAAGGCCCCCATGAACATCCAATACATTGTGGTCACGCTCGAGACGTCCCAGGATGAGATGTCTTCATTAAAGTCACTTTGCCCATTGAACAATTCATCCATGTTGGTGACCTTGGACAGGCACCATGAATTCATTGGCAATCCGTACGTCTGCCCAACTTCGCATCCGTCGTTGTCCCTGCAGCCTTGGTCGGAGTATTGATTGACAGCAGATTTCAATTCGTCACGGTCGACAGCGCATTTGTAAAAAGGAAGAGAAAAAGTTGTACTTTCTTTGTATTCAAACTCTCCGCCTTGGGCGATCACAATCCCATTTGTGGTCATTTCATAATTACCCCCCCCCATCTCACAACATAATCCATCTCCCTCATTATCAAAAATGGTGAACTCGTAATCACCACTTTCCAAACACACCTGGTTCGTGTGACGGCCTTTCTCTTTCGGAGATCCCTCATGAATGACGGATGTGATCGACGTGACATCTGCAGTAATGATCCTCAAAAGCTTCCAACTAGTATTTTCGGGGCTGTCATCCGTGAGAATATCAATTTCCACGCAAAAAAGGAGGGGAGTGGGAGAATTTGAAGTTGAGGGCACCGAAGTAGGACGGAGGGTAGAGCTTGGGGGAGAAGACGGGACAGCAGATTGAGACGGCCGAATTGACGGGACAGCAGACTGAGATGGCTGAATTGACGGGGCACCAGATTGAGACGGGTGAATTGAAAAACTCGGTTCACGGGTAGTACTTGGGGCCAAAGATTGAGATGGCCTGAGCGTGGGGCGCAAAGATTGGCTCGGGGCAGCAGATCGAGTGGGCTGAGACGAGTGAGACGGCTGAATCGAGGGTTTACCAAATCCAACAAACCCAATCCTCTCGTCATTCTTGGCATTGCTGTTAGAGCTGACCCATATCCCAATCCCCACTGCCATCCCAACACCTAACAACCACAAAATAAAAGACTTCACATGCCTTCTCCACCATGGACCCCGCCCTTCGTCCAGAATTTGGACCCCATCGTATACGGGCATTTCGGGTAGTTCTTCAACCAGAGTGGCCTCCAGCATGAGAAGAGAAGGCTCGCTTGAGAGCAACGGCGGAGAAAGCGACTGTGCATCGGATTCGTCATCGTCAGGACGAGGTAGCATCGAGGGTGGTGGGGGTCTGCTGGGGAGTTGTCGTGGGCCTGCGGTATTTGGTTGGGGATCGCCATGATCCGCTCGAGCAGAAGGGGCTGTATCACCTTGATCATTGTGGGAAATTTCTTCATCGTGAAGCGGTCTTCTCGATTGGACAGCTTGGTCCTTGCGGGGATCTATGGCACCACCATCCTCCACTTCGGTAGAATTGAATGGAGCGGGTGCATCATCACCATCAACGGTTGTAGTAATGTCCATCGTTGCCAATTTTTTCACCAGAGAGCCGGCTGCTTCACCTTCTGACGCCTCGGGAANATCATCGCCATCAACGGTTGTAGTAATGTCCATCGTTGCCAATTTTTTCACCAGAGAGCCGGCTGCTTCACCTTCTGACGCCTCGGGAAAAAATGCTGGCGACCCAACGTGTTCCTGCGTCTCTCCCAGCTCAATCCTCTTGATTCCCCCATCTTCCCGCTTGGCAGCGCCGTTATCGTCAATCATCTCCTCGTCGATCATCGCTGCAGGGGGAGAGGGGCTCATGTTCCTGCCAGCGTCTTTGAGCCCGCATAGCGACGGGGGCATCGCTGCCACGGAGGAGGATACCACAAGCGGACCATTCAGCATGGCTTCGATGTGGCCAGGAGGATGAGGAAGCCCTTCGCTCTCGTTCACAAGCTCCACCAGACCAGCATCGGGGACGGTCGTGTCCGAGTCCTCGATGTAATAATTCGGGCAGAATGCCCCCTCCCCTGCCTCTCGGTTGAACCGCTCGTCGAGGTAGTCTTCCGTGCTTAGCCCCTCAGTCTTCAGGCCTCCAGATGGTTCGGGATCGTGTTGCGGCGGATGCATCGCTGTTGCGGAGGAAGATGCCACAGGCGGACCATCCAGCATGGCTTCGATGTGGCCAGGAGGAAGAGGAGGTCCTTCTTCGTCGTTGTTCACGAGCTCCGGGCCATCGGATTTCTCGGGCATGATCTCCGGTATGGCTTCGATGTCGCCAGGGGAAGGTGGGAGCTTGTCGTCGTCGATCACGTGCTCCGGGCTGTAGGATGTGGTCGTCCCCGCATCGTTGGGATCAGAGCCGGTCCGAACGCCAGCTGCATCCTCATCGTCGGCAGCTGTAGGTGCTGTGGAAAGGGGTGTTATGCCCGGCCACCGGGCGACCACTGGAGGCGGGTTGCCTTGCGTAGACGAGGAGGGAGGCGTGCCGGCGGCATTCGGCGCGGGAGGAGGCGAGGCGATGAGTCCCTCTTTGGTCGTCTCAACCGTCTTGACCGTCTCCTCGTCCTTCTCGGCGGGAGCCTCGAGAAACGCAAGGAAGTCGGCAAAGCCACTGCTCCCGCTGTTGCTGTCGCTGTCAGCTTCGATGTCGTTCTGTTCGTTCGATTTGGATGAAGACATGATTTTTATTTGTATTATCTAATTATGGGATGACGTGTTGTTGTTCTTGTTCTCTGTGTTCGGAATTTTGTTCAATGAACTTGTTTACTGCTTGATGTGGAGTCCTGGACCCTCGCGCGCGCACGATCATTACAATATCTTGATGGAAATAGCGAAACATACTAGATCCTACTGTATCGCTGAAGGACGAACGCGGAGTTAATTGGGGTGATCGTAATCCAATCACATTGATGCTACCAGAGAATGGTGCAGCTATCCCATCCGACAGCAGCAACAAGGTTAAGATGAAGA
>JAZGVR010000106.1:0-13002 GCA_037356255.1 Thalassiosira tumida | reverse complement strand
TGACAAGCTGGCCGTTTCGAAGGCCACAGCGACCTGCGGACCTGCTCCGGCTTTCAGTAAGCAACGGCGGAGGTCCTGGGCTTTCCATAGAGCCCTCATTTGCCACCTCTGGGGCTGTACTCCCCTCAGAATGCCGCCGAGACTGTCATGGTTGTGTCTCGAGGATGCAAAAAGAGCAAAAAAGGCTTAAAAAAGGTTTTAAAAGCTCAAGAAAGGCCAAAATACCGGCAAGAAGAACAAGAGGTGGCGCTCGATGGAGAGTGTATTGTAGATCAAAAAAATTCTTCTGATACCGAATCCGGTGTCAAAAGAGCGCCGCCTCTTGTCCGTCTTAAATTTCAAACCAGGATAGTAGGAGGATAGAGCCTTAACCAACTGATCTGGTGCTGTATTCTACAAGTATCGTACGTTAAAACGCCTAAACCGGCTCCGATCTCTGGCCCTCCATCCAGCCATAATGTTTTCCGGACCATATAAGCTCGTGGGTTCTCTTTCATGTGCCAAGAGTTTGGGATCGCTGGTAAGTAATACATAATCTTTCCATCGGCAACCCAAATTGGCTTCATCTCAATCACGAGTTGTGAAGCCTTTTTCGTGTTAAGAACGTGCCATTCCAAAAAGAACTGTGAAAAAATGTGCAAAAGACGCAGAGCTTTGTCATAGTCACTAACCGAAAAGAGAAATGTAGCCCGTGGAAGGACGTGGTCTAAACTGATCAACCCTGCCTTCTTAAAATCTTTGTCCATAAAGACATCTATATGTTGGACAAAAAAGGCACCAACGCTTCTATTGTTTTCCCCATTTTCTCTTCTATAAACTGCTTCTTATTCGTAGCCGCTTTGTAGGTAGTATCGGGAGGTGTGGTTTTGCCATATTTGGAGTCTGAAAGTCTTCTGAGACTCTTCTCAAACATTGACTGCAACTGAATTTTCAAGACCATTTCAACATTCAGTTTTTTAATCTTGGTAAGCCCATTGTGGACCTCTGGAGTCTCTCCACCAAAGTCCATTTCAGACATGGGCTGATTGAAATTAGTATTCATTTTTCAAGGAGATATTCTCGTCCTTCAGTTTTCTCCCGATTCAGTAGACCAGCCGAAGACTAAACAAAACCTGCGCTATCTTCCAAGTCAGCAGGAAGTGTAGATGATCCTGATCGTTTTTTCTCTAGCTCTTGTCGCGCGCCATCTCAATCGGATTTCACTGTGGCAATGGATATTTCACATTTAGCAACAATTTCAGATTGATGCTTGGTATTTTCAACTATCTTTTTTTGTCCCTCTTCAAGGCGGCGTTCAAGGTTGCGGACCTGTACCGCATAGGACGCATTGCATTGATTCAGAGTCAGCCTCTCGCTTTCAAAATCATTCAATGCCACCCCAGCATTTTTCTTCACCTTGGCTAAGTCAGTAGCAAGTGTAGACGAGATTGATCGTTTCTTCTTCAGCTCTCGTTGCATGCCAGCGTGATTAGATACCGCTGTGGTGATGGTTTCCTCCAATTTTTCAACAATGTTCAAATGACCTTTGGCTTTTTTCCTAAAGATTTGCTACTACTCTTCAAAGTCACCTTTGAGGCTGGGGACTTTTTCCACATAGGAGGCATTGCCTTGATTTAGGGTCCACATCTCATCTGCAAAATTCTTTGATGCCACAGTTGCAGCTTCCTTTGTCCGGGCCAAGTCATCAGCAAGTGCAGATGATCTTGACTGTTTCTTCTCTGGCTCTCGGCGCGTGCCATCTCGATCTGATTTCACTGTGGCAATGGATTTTTCACATTTAGCAACAATTTCGGATTGATGCTTGGTATTTTCAACGATCTTTGGCTGCCCCTCTTCAAGGCGGAGTTCAATGTTGCGGACTTGTACCGCACAGGACGCATTGCATTGACTCAGAGTCAGCCTCTCGCTTTCAAAATCATTTGATGCAACCCCAGCATTGTTCTTGACCTCAGCTAAGTCAGTAGCAAGTGTTGATGGGATTGATTGTTTCTTCTTCAGCTCTCGTTGCATGTCACCTCGATTATATACCGATGCGGAGATGGGTTCCTTCAATTTTGCAACCATGTTCAATTGATCTTTGGCATTTTTCCTAAAGATTTGCTTCTCCTCTTCGAAGTCACGTTTGAGGCTGGGGACTTGTTCCACATATGAGGCATTGCCTTGATTCAGGATCCAGTTCTCGTTTGTAGAATTCTTTGATGCCACAGTTGCAGCTTCCTTTATCCCGGCTAAGTCAGCAGCAAGTGCAGATGATCTTGACTGTTCCTTCTCTGGCTCTCGGCGCGCGCCATCTCAATCTGATTTCACTGTGGCAATGGATTTTTCACATTTAGCAACAATTTCGGATTGATGCTTGGTATTTTCAACGATCTTTTGCTGCCCCTCTTCAAGGCGGCACTCAAGGTTGCGGACTTGTACCCCATAGGGCGCATTGCATTGACTCAGAATCAGCCTCTCGCTTTCAAAATCATTCAATGCCACCCCAGCATCTTTGCTGACCTCAGCTAAGTCGGTAGCAAGTGTAGACGATATTGATCTTTCTTCTTTGTTTTGTTGCATGCCAGAGTGATTAGATACCGCTGTGGCAATGATTTCCTGCAATGTTGCAATAATGCCAATCTTGAAAGTTGTCTCACTTTTAGATGCTGTCAGCTCCTGTAGCTGTTTAGCCTTGAATTTTTAAACTTTTAGCTGCGTGAGGTTTCTCCCCTTTTTTGTGATGAGTTTAACCTCCAATTCTTGTTTTTCTTTGCAACAGCTTGAACACGGTCAAGGTCTGAAGCAGTTTGTCTCCATTCTCTGATCGTCTCCGCATGTTTGTTTGGTATTTCCTCTGTTGTCTGTTCAATCTTGACTCTCAATTCTTTGATCTTTTTGATGTGATTTGTTATACAGTTCCCCTGATGACAGTTGAACCCCTCTGCGTACCCACTCCTTTATTTCTGAATGCATTCTTGTAATCTCATCTATGTGAGATACTGGTAGTTGGTTCGCATTTGCCTTATGAGATTTATTCAATTCATTGATGATGCGCTTACTCTCTGACCCAACAGGAAGAATTTTTTCATTGTGAGATGTCTTGACTGCCTTCAATTGTTCAGCAGTTGATGTAATTATTACATTTGCCTTTTGTGTATGAGCCACAGACAGCTCATCTGTTGTTTGCTCAATTACTTGGAGTGTTTTGTTGTCAAAGTTCATCAGGGATGAGTGCTTGTGATTTATGGCTAAGTAAGTTGGCAACGACGCTTTGGTGCTTCAGTGCTACGATACGATAATGTGCGTGTGATTTGCGGCTGAGTAAGTTGGTAACAATACTTTGGTACTTCAGTGCTACTGTACGATACCTCTCTAGCCATAATTACAAAATTCTGTTTGTACCTACAGCTGTTCACCCTATTTACGTTATCTATGGTGTGAGAGTTGTGCTATATATTTTAATGACTATTGAGACAAAAGAAGACTAGAGAAGACACTATGGCATAAAGTTATGACGTATGTAGATTATCAAACCAAATATTATTCTTTGTATTGTATTGTACAGTACCTAAATGAATAAATTTGAAGACATATTTAGATGTAGAGCTCAAGAAATAGCTGATCATAAACTAAGTTGTAGCAAACCTGTAGTAGCTGTATTGGCCATGGATACCTGTGTTGTGATACTCGCTTAGTTTGTATTTATGAGTAGGTACAGCTCGACCGTTTATGTTTTTGCTGTTTTCAATTATGATGTTGTGACAGATAAAAATGTAAAGTTAAAAATAGTCCCTATCGTTGACTTCGATATCATAGTATTCGATGCTTGCTCAAAAATATGTTTCCTAATCATGGTACCAAAAAAGGAGAATTAGTTTTAGTAGATAAGTTACATAGAAATAAAAAGTCCCATCATACTTATCGTTGTTCATATAAAGGTGAAAGAATTCAGAACTTGCAAATACAATACACACAAAAGATTGCGATACCCGATACCATTATTTGAGGAGGGGTGATCAGAGGAGCGCCTCCAGATTGTTACCGGAGTAACAAGAAAATCTTCGTGGCGGCGGCTTTTTCACGTCGGTACTAACAACTACTAACAAACTGGATACGTATCAACATGGCGTACTTAGCTACGCTTGATACAATATGTTTTACAATTTAAAACTCTCATAGGGAACACGTGGAATATGTATAAGCTGACTCATATCATTAAAAAAGTAACCAAAAACAAAACTCTATGAACTCTCCTTCTGCCTCTTGTACAGTACGCCAGCGTTCCACTACTACCTCCTATTACATCGATGAAGAAACTCATGTTAGAACGAGGGTCTTCCAATGCAATAGTCCCTCCTCGTGCATCATCTCGTGCTTTCAAGCCAAACAAAAAATTGCTAATGGTGCTGACAATGATGATGATGCATCGTCAACAGATGTGTCGACGGCGAAGACTGCATTTACAAACAAGAAAAGTAATGCTAATAATAATAATGATTCATCCAAATCTACCAACAAGATTAATATAACAGTTGAAGTAGAGTCTGCCAAGAATATTACATTGTTCAATGCCACCCTATGAAAAGATGTTGCTGTTGGAGGTATTGCGTATACGTATCAAATGGACTTTAAAGGTAAATTGTATACTGGAAAGGTTATTGAGATTCGATCAGGAGCAGCAAATGGATTAGATCGACGATATATATACAACGATGGTGATTCTGAAGATTTAAGTGTGGCGGATCTTAAATTATTTGCCTCGTCAGATCCAAACAAAAACAACATCGGTACGTCTACTTCTATACCAATGTTGACATTCAATAATAAATTGGGAGACGAGGGGAGTACTGTTGAGAACGTAGGGGATACCATTACGGACGGGGGAGAAATTGTTATGGCGGAGGGAGATGCAGCTAATGATGGGGAAGATATCATCATAGATGAGGGAGATACAGTTGGGAGTAGTGTAGATGGGGGGAAGAATACGTCTGATACGGCACCTCCACCTAGTACATCACCAAAGGAGGCTAGTAGTAGTATTAGCATCAATGTTAATAAAACAAGGATGGGGGGTAGTGTTACCAAGGAAGGGGTAGATGATATGTATGAGGTGGGTCAAGCCATTGAGGCCATGACTAACGTGAAGAAATTGTCCCTACACATTGAAAAGCGTGTGTCGGGAAGAAGTCATGTAGAGCAGATGGAGTTGTTGCAGCACAACATGAATATGCGTCAGATGCGTGGGATAAGCATAAATTAACCAAGGGACACGTCGCAAATGGAGCCACGAGAGAGGCAGCGGCATTGTTGGATGATGATGCACCCTGTCCAAAATATGTAAGCACGTGTCTGAAAAGTTTCTTTACGGCGGCAAAGAAGACGAAAGACAACACCCCCCCCCCCTGTGGAAGACAGTACAAGTGCAATAGTGGCAGACAGTGCAGTCATAGTAGATGGTAGTGATGAACAGCCACAGTGAGCACATCATATTATGTGACATGTCATTCATTTAGATATGGTTTTTCATATCATATGCCACTCACTTACCCACTCATTGTTAACGTGTATGTATTGACACAAGCCATCATGTGCAGGTGTTTACAATGCCTTTAAAGGAGACACGAGGGAGCAAGTAATCTTGTACTCCACGTTCTGCGGAACAACTTTGGGAAAGTGGCATGTTGGTTCATATGCGGGAGCGCCGGCCATTGTTTCCGCCATGTGCACTAGAAAGGGAACCGTCAATGGACCACATGGAGGCAAAGTGTGTAACAAATGCAAGAAACTTTGTGAGGAACGCGGCAGTTCTAATCCTCGTGTGCCATTCCTTATATGGAAGAAGACTCTCCCCGAATGCCTTGAACGTAGGGAGATGCCTGTACTCATCGCTTCCGATTTGGATGATGCACAAAAAATCACTAAGGTTCCGGATAATAAACTGGGACCCACCGGACTTTTATTGAAGGAGGAAACCGTGTGTCAAGTGGACTATAGGGAGTTTATGGCTCAGTTGGATAAGCGCCTTTAACACAAGTCATATCAGACCGTCGGGGATGAAGATGGTGTCTTGTTAGTTAACATTCAAGTTGGGAAAGGGGTTGCTACTTCAATTGTGGCTTTGCCATATCGTGTTGTGGAGATCTATGATGAGCACTACAACAAGTGGTTCAAAAAAGGGCCAAAGTGTTATAAGTTGAAGCTCCGGATGCTGGATAAGGATGCTATTAATGAGTACTGTGGTGTTTAACTCTGTGGTAATTCAACCTTTGGCTAGGAAAGCATCTGCAAAATCATTGAAGATAGCATGATCGTAAGTGTTGTTGGAAAGTTACAAGTTGCCAGGTTGTAAATCATCACTTTGTAGTGATATAAATTTAAGCGGGTTACTTTATGTTTCTCTGACATGTTTAAGGTACCTACCATATTCCACGTGTAAGTATCTGAGAAGTCTCGCCGTGAGAATGTTACGTGAGTAACAACAAAATTTATCTGGCGGCAGCTCGCATCAGCTGGCGGCGGAAACTTGCTACGGCAGCAATTTTGGCAAATTTACGTAGGAACTAGTACTAAAAATCTCTGATCAACCCTCCTATTATTTGACACATAGATTCATAGCCTATCCATACATATGTGTTCATACATACCTACCCTAAATATCTACTATGATGGCGAGACCTAGGGCTTTGGGTACAGTTGACACGTTGGGGCGCCCGCCTACGCCAAGGGAATTCTTGAGCACGTATTTGGATTTATTTTGAGGTATTTGGGAGTTTTTGGCAACATTTGGGGAGATTTTTGGGCATTTGTTGGTATTTTGGGGTATTTGGGGATTCGGGCATTTGGGGTATAGCTCTAGTAGGTGGGGTCTGAGTCAGCGCCCCCAGTCTATATCCCAGCACCGGCCCACTATACCAAAAGCCCTACCGCACTACCATTTTTTATCTTTCGCATTGACCAACGTGTGTGTTGGTTAGGACAGGAACTGACTACTAAATTGAAAGACTGACCACTAAGTTGAACTCTACTCTAGCCCGCTACTTACCACCAAATCCCTAACCCTAACTTACGCTACTCTAGACCTCACGGGTTACTGGACATAGCTACCATGGGATCCGCCGCGCCTTGTACCACGTTAGGAGCACCAAGGCAATAAAACCTTTTGACCACCGAAAAGCCAAACCACAATATAAAAAATATCCCCGCCGGTCAGAGGTCGGGACGTTGACTATCAATCGTATGATGGCAACGACCATCATTATTTCGTCGTTGTTGCTAAAGAAGATTCAAAAGAGTTTTTTACATTATTTTTCAGTTCTCTACATATGAACCAATGTGGTACGAGCCGATAGAAAATGAGAACCATGGGAATAGCAACCGCAGCCCCCGGAGCCGCAGCCGAAATCGAGATATCATCATTAGCCCATGGATACCATCCAATCAAACAACATGGTCCAATTCTTCCAATGTCATTTCGAGGGGAGTGGGGCGTGCTTCAACGCGAGAGCCGGCGTGGCGCGACCTATGGCAGCGCCAAATTCATCTCAGGCAAAACTTCATGAGCAAAAGCCACACAACTTCTTTCATTCACTAAACGGCGACACTTCTACCGTGCGCACCACCCTAAGCCAAAACCACCTCATCTGTCCAATTGCTCAATCTTCAATAACCGCAGACCAATTCATGAAATTTCTAGCAGTGAAACTTAGTTCGAAGCAGAGTGCCCTGCGCGGTGTACTACGACAAAGGAACCAATACAGAAAAACAGTAAATTGATAGAGCAGCAGCACAAAGATACATCTACGTTACAAGAAGGTTTAAGGAAAGTCAAGACGAATAGGTTTATTAAAAGCATTAACGACACTTTACTAAGTCAACTGAAAGTTATCTGTTCGCCTCTTCCGAAAACATGTCCCAAAGTATCGTACAAGAGAAAAATGAAGATTTAGTACTGATAAATTGGAATACAAATTGTGAAGAGAATCAATATGGAAGGACTTACCACTAACCTCCAGCAGCCACCTCCAACCCATCACCAAGCATAACTGAACCCGTATTCTACACGACCCCACTCAAACTCTTCTCACCCCCTCCACCCAAACCATCCTCATCCGCTTCAAAATTATCCCCATCCGCCCAAGAATTCATCCCACCAACACTTCTGCCCCCAACAATCAATTCAACCCTTCAAACCACACCCCACAGCCTTTCTCCAACCCAACAACCTCAAAATCCTAAATATTCTCCAACAATCCCCTCTTTCTATTATCATGAATCCCCTCCATACCCATCAAGCCCAACAATGTACGAGGCCCCCGAATTTGGATCCCCAGCATACATCCCACCTTCTCCCTACCCAGAATACCAATCCCCACAACCCGCAACATCTTAATATGACTGGGCTACCTGGGATCCATCCGACCTCCCTACACAGTACGCCATGCCAAAACCAAAACCCCAAAATCTAATTCCCAAAAACCTGCACCAAATAAAAGAGAGAAGATCCCTGAAGATATCAGAAAAATTGGCAGCCAGAATGTTAATGGACTAACACATGCCTGGAAGCTGGAATTGATTATCGATAGGGTGATAGAATTGTAATACTATGCCTTCCTAGTCCAGGAAACTTGACTAACAGGCGATTGGGAAAAAGAGATTAGAGGTTATTTAGTAATTCACCACAATCACGAAAAGGATAAAATGAAAAAGAGAGGACGAGAGAAAAAAGGCGTTGCAATAATACTCTCACCATATTTTTGCAAAGCATATGAAAGTGCTGGATCCCCGAAACCAATTAGATCTTCACAGAATGAAATATTCTCAGGTAGAGTTGTGGGTATGATTCTGAAATTTCCCAATGCCGACTCCTATGGAAAGAAATTGAAAGGAAACACTAAGTATTTCATCGCGTCAGTATACCACCCATATGAAATTGAAAACTACCAAAAATTCAACGAGACAATAACCACCATCTTGAGCAAAAAATCCAAAAGTGCTCATACAATCTTGGGTCAAGATATCAATGCAAATATTGGGATACGAGGAGAAAATGATGAAGAAATCAGCAATATGATTGGACCCTATAATATTGACAACAGAAATCTAAAGGGAGTGTGGGCACTACAGTGGTTAAGCATGGTGAATTTAAGGGCAACAAATTCATTCTTTAAACACAAGGATTATACAACACATACTTCGTTTTTGACACCCTATCTCCCACAAATGCTTGACATCTGATCCATCTCCATTCCAATATTCAAAAGAGTCCGAAACAGCAACGTGGGCAAATGGGGCATCCCAAGCGATCACGCAACAGTTGAACTCCTACTTGCTATATCCTCAATCAAAGTGAATTGTGAAAATAAAATTGCCAAAGTAAAAATTGACTGGGACAGAACCAAAAGTGATAAGAAAAAAAAAGGGAATTCAACAACAGATTCACTGAATTGAATTTAACGAGCAAAGTTCTCTACACCACATTCTTAAAAGAAAATTGCGAGCCGCTAGAGATACGGCTACCATCATCATCTACCCAATCACTGATTGGTTTGAAGAGAACGCGAATATCTTCATCCCCCATCGAGGGAAAACATGCACTGTTGAGTGCCTGGAGAAATGCGTTGGTAGAAACAAAACCCGCAACTGCAAGCTTTGATCTGCAAAGCCAAATGCAAATTATTAGATTCAGTGGCGATAGCAAAAGCAAATTAGTCAAGGAAAAAAGCGAAGAAAATCAGCAAACTGAATTTGTACCCGGGTGAAGCATGGAAAGCAGCAAAGGGAGTGACAGCGGGAGACAGTTGCCACCACAAAAGTCCTACGATCATTAAAATTAAAATGGGAAATGGGAATTTTGCGGCAAATGACAAAGCAAAACGTTGACATTTTTGCGAAGCACTTCAAAAAGGTGTACAACAACAGGCGTCCGCGAAGTTGTCACCACAAAAGTCCTACGATCATTAAAATAAAAATGGGAAATGGGAATTTAGCGGCAAACGACAAGCAAAACGTTGACGTTTTTGCGAAGCACCTCAAAAAGTTGTACAACAACAGACGTGAGCATTTCGCGGACGCGGAAAAAAAATATCCGACAGAGAGAGATTGCAACAGAGTTTGATAACCACATCACTTTAAATGAGTTCGACTGAGCAATTGCGAAACTATGCTATGGCGGCGCACCCGGCATCACGGAGGTCCCCCCCGAAGCATTTAAATGCCTGTAGGGGAGAACAGGAGGCAGGTTTATTTGTTTGTTGTCAATTTCTGGGAGAGTAGAGCGGATTACGACCAATTGCATAAAGGATTCGGTGTTATGGTACAAAAAAAAGGAGCCCTAGGCAACCCAAACAAATGGCGTGGAATCAAACTGATGGACGTTTGTTCAACAAAAAAAAAATTCTGCATCATGCATTAGGGGCAGTATATTTTGTTGGACTGTCATGGAATCAAAACAAAATTTGGAGCAACGCAAAACGTTGGTTGCCAAGACGGTAGCTTCACTATAAAATCTCTACTGCATCTTTGGTACCAAGAAAATCTTCCAACATTTGTAGCATTTGTGGATCTGGTGAAAGCTTAGGACACAACGAACCACCGGTTGTTGATTGACGTTTTGAGATAGTACTGTGCACCCCCAAAATTATGCAACGCGATTAAACGTATGTACCGTAAGTTATCAGTGATCATCAAAGTTGGAAGCGAAAAAAGAGAAATTGAGCAGACAGCAGGAGTGAGACAAGGCGATAATCTGTCCCCCAGTGTTTTCCTTCCGTGATGTCTGCTCTTGCTGAGGCCTTAGAAAATGAATGGGAAGCACAGGGCATGTGCCAAGCAGAATTCGTAAGAGTGGCACAGGATAGTTCAAACGACCAGGTAGGAAAATCCTTGATCACAAACTGAACAAGTCAGGATGAAAAAAGGAATTATCTTCAAAATCTTGCAATTATTATACCTGGATGACGGAGCCTTTATTTTTTAGTCACGGAATGACCCAATCAAAGGAGTCAACATTATCAATTCGCTTTTCAAAAAAATGGCATGAAACTGCATGTAGGAAAAAATGTGAAGGTGTCGAAGACAGAATGTATGTGGTTCCCAGAACCAAGGGATCTAGTTCAAGAAGTCATCGCAGGAGAAATTGCACACCCACAACTAGAGAACTCGTCTACCATCACCACATAACTAGAGACTGAACCAGCTTCTTTGGACGTAAAGCTATCACTATTGAAAACAAGAAAAGGAGAAAAAAAAATACTTTACAGACAAAACGCTGGAGACGTCCATGAAGATCTTGTTTACGATAGGCATTCTGAAACCAAAAGAGTTGACCTTGATGATAGCTATGTTGAATTTACGAAGCACTTTCCGTATCCAGGCCCTTCTATTTCCTACAACTTGAAAGATGACTATGATATTAGTAAACGGATCACGAAAGCTTTTCAAAACATGGGAATATTGAAGAACATGTGGGACGACCCGTATACTGACTTTTACTCAAAATGCCTATTTTTTAGCGATGCCACTAAACCTATTATTATTGGGATGTGAAAGCTGGACCATCAAAAAAACATCCTACAAGGATTTGGACGTTTTTATTCATCAATCCATCCGCCGAATCATCAGAATCAGCATGTTACAGGTGAAAGAAGAGAAAATTTCAAACAAAAAGATCAGAGAGTTGTTTTATAATATTCCAGATGCAAGGAGCCTAATTGTGATGAAACAGCTAAACTTTATTGGGAAAGTAGTGAGAAGAGAAGACTCGTTTTTTTCCTAAACAGCTGCGGACAGCGTGGGTGAACAACAAACGAAAGCGCAGTGGAGTACTAACCACAAACAGGAAAGCAATTGTAAATGCCCTTGATCGGCTATACCCTGCGAACGTGTACCGTACGAATGAAAACGATGATCTACTTAAGGGCCCGAAAGGAAAGAAGATCTTGTTAACGATACACATGGAACGTTTTGGTTCCCTAAAATTCTGGCTTGAGGATGACTTGAACAAAAAAAGATGATCATGGATGATCGAAAGCAAAATATGATCTCCTCATTTAAATATCCCCGGCCCATTATCAAAAACCTCCAGCTCGCAACACAAAACACCACCTCCTCGAAGAAACAACCAACAACAGCAAGGGTTTGAAAACCATTTACCTCCCTCCCCCCTCCACGAAACAACAATGAGTATGATCCGGAGGGAGCAGGAGTAAATCTTAAGGATTTGCTAGGCATTTTAGGATTATCTATGAATGAGATTATATCCGGAAGACAGGTTAAAAGAAGATACATGGATCTCGCCCGCCAATTCCATCCAGATAAGAACAACCCATCAATATCTGGAAGGAATAGAAAAGAAGCCACTGTCTACTTGCAACTTATCAACAATGCTCAACAATACCTCTGGCACATCATCACATAAATAGTGGGAACCTCAATCTTATTATGCACAACCGACAAAAAACCACCAACTCCTAGACTTTACTTGAAGCAGAACAAAGAAAGTCACAACAGAATTATTAAATTATGCACAAGTACCAGAATCGAAAATGCACCTATATGTATAAATATGTATAAAAAGAAAATCCTGTCCGTGTAGGCAGGAGCTAACCAGTGGAATTCTTTTGGTCACGATACCCCAATGACTCTCGTAACAAAGTTAGCTTTTTGGTAGCCAAAACGGCCATGTCTCGCACATTCACAAAATTTGGTTGCATCACAACGAGCTTCTCTCCAAGTAGCGCAAAAACACTAGTTCTAGCGATTCTTAACATTTAACATTTAACATACCAAGCCGCGACGCCACCGCAACTAGGTATATAACTCCTACCAAATCGCGCGGATGACCAAACTAGCGCAGCGGCAATGAAGTCAGATCGGCAACGCCCCCCCCCTCCTATCCCCTCCGGTCCCAAGAGCAGGAAGGAGGTGCGCGCCGAGACAAAGGCGTCGAAGAAGGAGGCGGCAGAAGCATCGTCCAGGCTAGAGGATGCCGACCCACAAGAAGTCTCGAGCTTATCCGAGACGAGG
>JAZGVR010000105.1:0-14938 GCA_037356255.1 Thalassiosira tumida | reverse complement strand
ATATATATATATATATATATATATATATATATATATATATATATATATATGTATAAGGGACGTCTAAGAGTTGCTAACTTCAAAACCAAGAAACTATGTTTCTTCCAAAAAGAGCCCTTTTTACAATCTACTCAAAAAAATGAAACCCAATCCTGAAATATTACGAGACAGTCTCTGATGTTAGAAATAAGTCCTTTCCGATCTCGATTATTCAAAAATCAACTATATAATGCCTGCGTTTGTACCTTCTTGCTTCTTTTGTTTGAAAAGTACGTGTTTCACTGTAAATTGACCAACGCGGTAGTCGTAAAGAGCGCAGTTTATGTTCGGTCTTGACTGTTCCAGTTTCTACTTTGCAAAAAATACAACTGTTCTAAGTCTAGATTATTGAAAGTGTTTCTCAGAAGCCGTTTTGTTGTTGGTTTTTTTAGAACACTGTCCTCAATCCTCCCCCAACTGGGTATTTTGCTAAGCCCTAAATTGGTACCCAGAGTACCAACCGGCTAATTTTGTTGGCTAAATGTTTCTAGGGTGCCATTAGGGTTAGGGTTGATGTTAGGATAGGGGTTAGGGTCACGGGCAGAGATAGAAAACAAATAAAGTTACCTTTGATGTTTTCTGAAAGTTAGCCTTTTTTGCCATCTAAGAATCCTAGAATATCACAACAACAATTAATCCACATCCATCCAGAGAAACGGACGTAGATCGCTATGTTGCTAAAACCACCCGTTTCCTCCCGCTAATTCTAGAGGTAAGTTATTGCAGATGCATTGAACTATCATTATTGTGACTCTCCTGGGCAATGTGCCAAGCTCTGCCCGGGGGAATGGACTCAACACTCAATGTTGGACGCGTCAATTGCGTTGGTCTTGCTCCCCCTTCCTCTGAGGCCTCTGCCATCTTGCTGATTAAATGCTTGGCCTTATCCGACGGGGATCAAAACAGCTTCTCCCTACTGGACTCAACCAGCCTGACCCTACCCTTGTCCTTGGTTATCAAATTAAGGACGAGACACCATTGGTTCCAAATGATGATAAGTTCAACCTAATCACATTTACTCCACGCCTCTTCAACAGTTTGCGCTAACACGTCCTTGTACTTCCTCCTTCTTCAGCATTTAGCTTCTCGGTCACATGATGGAGGGCCATCCAAGCCCCTAGGTTGAGTATGTTTGTTGCCAGGGGACGGGGGCTCTGAGGGACTTAAATACTATTGTGTTTGACCTTTATTGTCCAGACGTACTTGTCGGTGATGTCCTAAGTGCCATGGCTGCAGATATTATCTAGGTAAAGGAAGATTGGAATGGAGAGGGGTGCCCACTGGTAAGCATCCCTAATTGTAATACGGACCCTCACCATTACATTGTCCATGTACTCCGGATTGCAACTAACATTGTTGTATATTTTATCTCCTTCCCTCTTCTTTATTTTTGACAGGTACTGCACCATCAGCGTGTACCCCCTGGCCTTCAAATGGTACGGTTGGCGGCGGGGGGGGGTGTCGTCCTCGTTGTCATAGTAGCATGGGACGCACTTGTCGTCCTTGTCCACCGGACGATAGCAACAAAGGACAAGGCGCAACACAAGTTCGTCATCAAGATGATATTTTCTCCGCGGTGAATTGCAATTCTCCCAATGTCATGTCATCACCATCTAGCATCTCTTTTCATTCCCCACCGCAAAGGTAGGCATTAATTGTACCATCGTCTGTGAATTATTGGTAGTACACTGACTTCTTGTACGTGTCGTACTTCACCACCTGCTCGATGAACATATTTCCATTGAAACCTCAAGATTCAATGGGCTCGGTCACAACTCCAAGGAACATCACCTTGGAAGAAACACATTTAAAATAAATTAGAGCAGTAAATGATATTCAACAATCAATAGGAACAGGCTTACCTTGATAGTGTGGCGCCGGGACACCATCGTGAGCGGAGGGCAGCACAACTACGGTGACATTCTCTCCCAGACCAGGAGGTAAGACCTTGATCTTTCTTCGATGAAAAATAGTGTAAAGCCACATTTTGTCAAAGAAGCAACGATAAAAAGTGTTGCCCCCACTCTGCCATTATTTTGTTCTTGAACTCACACCACTTCTTCCCCTCTTTCATTTAATTTTTAGTCAGGTAGTTTTTTTTCAGCGGCAACTTCTCCTTTCCGTCATGCTGCCGGAACCAGCGGTAGAAGTTCATCGCATTGCACTGTGTCTCCGGCCGCTTCTCCCCTGGCATATTTGATCTGGCATTCATCATCCACATCAGGTCCTCAAAGGACTTCTGATTGCTGATGGTCCGCTCCGCGTAGCGGTACAGCTCGCGAATGTACCCGGATGAGCTCTCTCAAGCTTGTCCGTGTACGCGGTCTGGCCCTTGTAATAAGCCTTGAGCGGGTGCATATCCGTGCTAAAAAGAGAGACGGCATACATGCGCTTCTTCCACGTCCTTGTACCCGTAGACGTGCATAGCGACCCTTGCGACAAACAGTAACACCTCCTTCCATCTGGGTCACGTATAAGTTGCGTAACTTCTAGTTGTGCAGAGGTAAACTCAAAGGGGTTTTACCAGGCAGGGATATAAAACGGCAGGAGTATTAACTGGTGCCAGTGACAACTTCTCCACAACCAAACACCATAAGACCAACCGACTAGATTTTGGACTGTAGATTGCTAGTCGACTATAATATTTCAGTTTTACTACTAACACCTCATTCTACTCCTTCTTGCCCAGGTTAGCATGCACAATTACGCAATTAGCAAGGATGAACATCAACGCCTTTTTATTCTTGCGCAGTAGCACATAATGATGAAGCTGCATCTTGGCGGAGACTGGATGTAAAAAAACACAACAATCAATCAGCGGAGGGCTAAGGTAAGTAGAAAGCAACTGCTTTATTTGTTCCCGCCGTCGTTAGCTCTACAAGGACTGTCACCAAAGCTGAGGCCCTCAGCAATGGCTTTCGATTGTGGAAATTCAAAAACGGTACGTGGACTGTCTACTACCCCACTGTCTTCCTTTTCTATGCCACCTAACTGTCGCCGTATGACCCCGACCACCTCTTTCCAAAGGTCTGGATCAGCTTGACACCTTCTGGAGATAATGCATTTCAGCTGCTCCTCCAATTCCACCAATCAAGAGAGAGTGCCGGAGCTCCGTCAATTGGTGTTCGGCGAGGTAAGAATACACAGTCCTGTTGTGCTTGTCTTGTATGAGACCCAGGGCCGTCAGTAGTAACTTGTTCTTGTGCTCCGTCTGCCCTTCACTCTTTTTACGGATAAGCTTACGTCGGGCGGCATTGATTGTATCATTGAACAACGGGCGCCGCTCTTCACGACGCCCAAGGGCATGGAGGCAGAACTCAAAATGCCTCCCTAACTTCTGCTTGACTAGCTTGATTGCATCAGATATTGGATTGGAAAGGATGGGTTACGCGGCAGACTATCCACATTGGGAAAGAAAGTTGTTGATGGGTGGAAGGCGGGTGAGTGCGTTTTGGTATGCTAAAATTTCGTTCTGCCGCCTCATTGCGGAAATCCACTGTCCCGCAGGAGCCTTTCCCATTTTGAGAAGGATATCTTTCTGACAGCGCTCGGCTTTGTATTGGTAGAAGGGGGCCTTGCCGCCTGGGTAACAGTCTCAAGATTTGAGGCGTAAGTGCCAGTGGCAAGTGTATAGTACGACTCACTTCGCTTGATTTTTTACAACGCGCATCAAGCCTCGACCAATCTTGGGACATGACATATGCTTGGCTTATGGAGAGGGAGAGTTTGCAGTTGTCTTTGTCATTGGAGGAGGAAGGACGGATTCGTGGTGGTGGTGGGGTGACGTCGAGACTTGGAATTATGATAAGTTAACTGATCTAATGAATTTGAAACTCAATCTTGTCTCTGGGCACATTTCAAAACTTGCTCCCTACCCTTTTTGAAATATTTAGTAATTCAGTATGTTCTACAGTAGTGTACATATATAAAAATAACTCGTTTTCTAGGTATTTCCGGGCATTCAATTTAATACCAGTTTTGACTTACTTATGCTCTACGCAGGAGTTTCAAAATATCCCAGAGTCGCATCATCATCTGAAAACAAATGGTAGTTACTAGATATTGATAATCGCGTATCAGAATGTTGGGGGGGTTGATGGATTCCATTAGATTTACAAATTACTATTAAGTTGGTTGGCAAATAATGTAACCATATCTTTGCTGGTTTATCCATGCTTCCGGATGGGATTGTAAATGTTGTTGCACCAGGGGAATGCAAGTAATCAAACATCCCTCCACTGGATTCGCCAGTAAATTCCTTGTGTGGATTCCTATGTATATCAATGTTTTCTCAGGTTTGGCTTGCGCTGAACCAGACGGTTTCTGGTTCTGCCTGCACTGCTCGTATTAACCTTAGATGATTGAATGAATGTTGTGGATAAGGTTTTCCTTAGATGCCCTAGGAATCTAGCACACCGTTTCATTATTCTCAAAACTCCGAGTTTGGTTTTCCTTGACTCTGCCTCAATGCATTGACAACGCCAACTGGAGTCAAGAACTTGCTTACTTCTCTGTGGTGGGCTTCACAGTGATGCTTGGTGTAGTAATCAGCATTGTTGGTTGGTCCTTCTTTCCAATATCACCTGAACTGCTGTTGGTCTTGTTGATCTCTCAGGTACCAGTAGTTCATTGCTGCTGATTTGGTTTGCTTTGGACTGATATTCTTGGTTACAAACCCCAAAGCTGTGCTATTGTCAGTTTGCACTGGAGTTGCTGGTAGTCTGTGACCCATTTCCTCCAACATACACCTGGCTAGAATTGTATTTCTTATATTGACAAAGAGTGCACCTATTTCAGCTTCAGCCGCTGATGTTACAACTCTCTTTATGATTTGTACAATGTTAAGAACTGCTCCATTGTTCTTTGGTTATCTCTCGTCCTTTGCCAAAAAGAAGCGACCTCCTGCTCTGCTGTGGGCTTTGGGTTCTGTTAGATAAGATGCATCACTGTGTTCTGCTAGAACCATGTTGCTTCTGTTGTAAGTTAACACTGCATCAGGATGGGTTGCCGCATAGTCTAAGAGAAAGAACGTCTTTTCCACAGTTTTCTCAGTTGGTGCTGATTGCTCTGTTGCTATTTCATTCAGTGCTACTAACATGGTTGGATCCACAGCTCTGGCGTAGTAGAGGAAAGTTCCTGTTACCTGCTGGATGAACGCCTTTCCTTCTTTGTCAAACTGTGGGCTGGTGTCTTGTTCTTTTTCATGATGTATTCTTTGGCCATGTACTGGTTTACTGTGAGTGTGAGGCCGGTGTCTTTTCTTTCTCATTGCACGCCCAAACCTCACTAGAGCGTCTTTGCAATAGCATGGGATGGACAAGTAGACTTTCTTTGATCACAGTCCAAGTCTAAGTTGATGCCGTTGTACTTGTTGTCTTGCCACTCTGCTGACACGTCATAGTTCTCTCTCAACACTGCCAACAAGTGGTTTGCATGCTCTTCGCCTACATATTTCACTCCAAAATCATGCACTATAAGTGAGAAACTTATGGGTCTCCACTTGTATTTCCAAAACCCTGGTGTTGTCTTGCTTTGGAAGTAGTGTTCCTTTTCTAGTCACTTCTCAAGCAGCTTCTGGGCTACAACACCAGCATGTGGCAGTCCATACATGCCTCTTGTAATCTTGGCATATATGAAGCCTTTGCTGTCAACGCTTTCTCTGAGATTGTATTGTTGTATCACATCTTCTGGGAAGTTGCTCAGTTCAAGTCTGATGAATTCTGGCCTTTCTAGTGGAGTGTTGAGGTAGAAATCTTTGATGTCAATTGCCATGAACTTCGTTCCTGGCGTTGATATCACGCTGTTGAGTAATATTTTAACTGTCAGAAGACTTGCTGTTGGCGTGCCTAGGTCCATGTCCATTTTCAAATTGCTGCCACCATAAGTCAGTCTTGTTATGTTGACTTCTGCCTTTTGTGGTTGCTCATTAACTACTATTCTTGTGTAAGCTACATCCTTCCACCTATGGTCTGGGATCTCAGGTTTATGGATGAGGTGGATGGTGTCAGTGCCTTTGTTTCTGCCTGGCATTCCTTGAGCTAATCTACCTATTTCATGGCCAAAAGAGTGGCCCCAGGATTTCTTGTACTTGGGCCTCTTGATGAGATGTCTGTACTCCAGTACTTCCCTAGTGTCTTAATCTAGCACTGCTCCTGCATAATCTGTGAGGAACTTCAGTGGGTACTGCCTTCTGGCTGCCTGACTTGCTGTTGGGCAACTTCCTGACATCTCTACCGTGGCAAGGAGTATGTTTCTGGACCTTGTGTTCTGGGAAGGTCCATCTTCCTGGGTCACCACTGGAACTGCATATTCTTCATCAGTTTGCTCAGGATAGTTTATTTGCCAACCACTACTAGATATCGATAATTGCGTATCAGAATGTTGGGAGGTTGATGGATTCTATTAGGTTTACAAATTACTATCAAGGTGGTTGCCAAATAATGCAACCATATCTTTGCTGGTTTATCCATGCGTCCGGATGGGATTGTAAATGTTGTTGCACCAGGTGAATGCAAACTGCTCGTATTGACCTTAGACGATTGAATGCATTTTGTGGATGATGTTTTCCTTAGATGCCCTAGGAACCTAGCAGTAATTGGTGGTGACAGTACACAGCTTTGTAGAGAGGTTCTGAGAGGTTCCATTCCCTTCAAACCCCTAAAAAAACCTAGAAGCACACTCACCTTGAACAGGGTCCTACACGGTGATTTTGGGTCCCCAAGTCTGGGAACTCCATAAGACCCTGAGAATAAGTTTTGTGTTTGCTGCACATTAAACTGGACTTTTGACCTGGCATTATTTTGCCACACTTGATGCACCACATTGGGCTTGGTCATGAGGAAAAAGGCAAAAGAATCGGGCACCAAGTTTCTGCAAGAACATTTTGTGTTTAGGAATTATTATAAAGTTTAATTCCTACACACATAACTTGAAGCGCCTGCCCTGCCGGCAGCTGTTGTGGGACGCCCGCCCACGGCCACCGTCAAGCAAAACGCCCAGGGCCACCTCTTTCCTAGGCATATATCCTTCAGACACCTTCCGCCAGGCCTGTCTCTATGTGCCATGTCTCCCACTGATCCACCACAGAGCATCTTGCTACGCTTCATTGCCGTGTGCAAGGGGAAGGGCACCAAAGCAATACCAAGAGGTCACCTGGAGGCCATGACGATGCCGGGTAGTCACCCTGAGGCTGCGACAACGCCAGGAGATTATCCTGAGGCGGTGCCGATAACGGGAGGTCACCCTAAGGCCGTGTCCGGGCGGGGATATCTCACTGTTGTTGTAAGCATACTGGGAGGTTGTCCCAAGATCATGACAATGCCAGGATATCATCCTGAGGCCGTGACAATGCCATGATGTAGTCCTGAGGCCGCAACAGTGCAAGGAGATTGCCCTGATGCCGTGACTATACCTGGAGGTTGACCCGAAGCCGTAAACACACTAGGAGATTATCTCACCACCGTCACAATACCAGGAGGTTGCTGCTAGGCCGCAGCACTGTTATAGCTTTGCAGTCTGCAGAAAAGGGGGAGAACCGCAACAATAAAAAAACGCCAACTAAAAAACAGTTCTGAGCGGAATTGGTACTTAAGTCAACTAATAATTCATTGACACTATCACAGGAGCAGTCACCACACACACACACACACACATGTTGGAGGTAAGCGCCCTCTTGCCCCCCGCATTCGAAAGTAGATGGAAACGGTCATTCAGGGGGTAGACGTAGTCACTTTTGTGCATATCGTCATTATCCAATCAAAGTGATGAAAGGAAGGGTCTTGATGGAGCGGTCAAGTCCGACTTGCCTTGAGATGATGTCTCGATTGTTTGCAAGATTAGCATCTGATGGTGTGAGTGCCCCCTCCGTCTTCATTTCGAAAAGATGGAGTTGATTTGAAATAATTACGTGGGAACAGTACAAGAGGTTCAAATCGAAGATCTGGGATTTCCTTTTAAAATCGGATTCCTGCGAATGTAACGAAAATCAGGAGCCCGCCAAAGCCTCAAAAGTGCCAGGTGGAGCAACTTGGCAAGGAGGGAAGATTTTCCATATGAAAAAAATACTCCCCCTTCTTGACTGGCCCAATGAGGTCACTTTTGGCCTAGGTAGGGAACGTGAGTAGGAGTTGTCCCCTACGAGCTAGTACGGCCTAGGTGTTGCGGTGGCCGAGGAACACAGATGTCATAGAAGTACTTAATCCTCTCTTGGGAGTATCCATCAAGATCTAAGTTCGTTAAAAGATCCAACCCCCCATACCTTCAAGTTAAAGTCAGCATACCTATGGGTAGGGAGGGGAGCTGACTGGGGTCTTCCCGCTGATATGGCTGGCTACCTTCACCGGGTCTGGTATACACCACACAATGCGTTGCTAGCAATGCGTGTGGGCCGGATAACTACTTCCCATGCCTAAAACCCAGAACGTGATGGACCTGGTAGTCGACTTGCTAGTACAAGTACTTAGGTGGCTGGTTTGAGAGGTTTTGCCTTCCAGCTGCCACGCCACATGACGTGGTGGAGTGGAGGACATTTAGGGGGCGGGAAGTCTTGATAGGCCTTACTCGAAGCCAACCCCCGGTGTCACCCAGGACTCCACACGTCTGATGTGTACGTGCGCCTTCACAAGAAGGTGGGACTGTATTTCGGGAAAGCAATCTGTCACCGCCTGTAAAGGCACGACAGTAGGCCCCTGTACGTCCGGCAACGGATGCTCGGGTCGTGCCAGAACGTGACGCAGACGTACGTATCAAGGAAAGTACCTGTAAGCGGCAAGTCCAAGTAGGG
The DNA here is from genome assembly GCA_037356255.1 of Thalassiosira tumida. Lineage (NCBI taxonomy): Eukaryota > Bacillariophyta > Thalassiosirophyceae > Thalassiosirales > Thalassiosiraceae > Thalassiosira > Thalassiosira tumida. The sequence goes on along the minus strand of JAZGVR010000105.1, from coordinate 6,117 downwards.
CTAGTGACGTTGTAATACAGAAGAACTAGAAGGGGGGCCATCCCCCCGGAAGGCGCGAAGCGCGCCGCAGGACCGATGCCGTGTAAGCAAAGAGTACTAGTCTCCTGGGACCCCCACATGAATTAATTAAAATATAAAGGGTCCAATATAAAGGGAACTAGGTTTGCGAGCGCCTAATGACACACAACAACAACAGTAGATACGACGATGGCATATATCTACTAATTCCATATGAGATTCTATACAAGATCTCCTTTGATGTATATCCAACAACCTTCTTGCAACTACACACTTATATGTAGGGATCCAACTACCTTGTACTACCCCTGTATGTAGAAGTACATGTTGTTGGTGTGCAAACTATTCTGGTTGTTCTCAGTTGTAGCCAGCATATATAGCACATGAATATAATATTCACCCAGATACTACATCCTACTTCTACCTACTTTCAACTTAGAACACTTTGATATTAAACTTCGGTCTCCTACCGGGAATATCTAGAAGGGAAAACAAGAAACCACTGAAATAATCTGGATGTTATGTCAGGCACAATTTGCAATAACATGCAAATGAACATCTGCACGTATCACTAGTAATCCTCAACAAATACCCATCTCTGAGTCAAGTAGTATTCCTTCTACAAAAAAGATGCCTGTGATTACCACCTCACCCACCAGGTTGAAAATGAAGATTTCTTTCCAAACAATTACAAAAATAGCTAAGCGCTGAAACCCCGCCAATCCAGTTTATCCCAAATCCCCGTCTAAGCCAAGAAACCCAAGTCAATAGGTTCAGCTCAAGATTACTTTTCCAAGCAAGGTTGTCAAGTCTTACCAAATCTTCTCCACGGATAATTTAGATCAAGCTTTCAATCGTGTCGTTTGTGTTTGGTCAACAATCAAAGATAAACAAAGCAATGCACATATTGAACTTGCTAAATATGAGCTTGTCCAGAAAGAAGAAAACCTACAGCGTCTTGAAGATCCCCAAGCACGCGCTGATGCATCTCCCCAAGACACGACCCCGTCCAATCATACCTGTTTTATAGACAAAATTGAGCAAGAATCTTTCTCCCATAAAGCTGGAAATTCTGTTGGGTCTTCTGTTGACAAGAGAGTGACAGAGGAGGATTGCGAGGCCGTCAGGACAGCTATATTGGAACTAAAAGGTACCACCAAAGTACTACACCAGCACGCCTTTGAGACATTCAAGAAATTGCTTGCGGCGCCTTTGCAGGTTCAATTTGGGACAATTGCAGAGGATCAATGTGGCACAAGTGACTACGTGATGCTCAAGGGGGCACGGTCCAAGGAATCCCTTGGCCACATCCAGAAAGCCTTCAGCCCATTTCCATTTGCTGACTCAGTCTGTTTGGCCCGGAAGACGTGGCCAAAGCCATGCTTTGCCTAATTCAGAACCACATTCTTATGAATACGGAACTGACTAGCGTGGATTCGGGAGTACACAAGTTCAAGACACTTAACAGGCTCTTGCCCAGGTGCCCCTGGAGGATGTACTTGCCACCTCACCCGCACCAAATGAGCTCAACAAGTTCAAGCACTGCACGGCCGTGCTAGCGTTGCAAACCAAGCACACCACGGCTGCGTACATTGTGGGCTATGTACCAAGTTTGCCGTCTCCTTGGACAGCCTCAATAGGTTGCCCAAGAAGATGGAGGCTTTGGTCCGCTCCAACCGCCAATTGAAGTGACGCATTGATTTTGGCGGATCCGAGTCAAGGGAAACGTCGCGGCTGCAACGCAAGGATCGACCGACAGAAAGCGCCTACCGTGAAGAAGACGAGGTGTGCCACCCCTTTGGTAAAACAAAGGAGTGCAAGCGGTGCGCAAAGCGGAAGCCATGCAACAAAAATATGCACTGGACGGACCACTGCTTGGCCTTTTAGGCCAATGGTACCCCAAAATCTAGCCGCCATGGCGGCAGTGGAAATCGTGGAGACGGGGAATGCAAAAAGCAATACACTAATGTGATTGCAGAGCTTGATCAGCTCAAAAAAGAAGCTTAACAAGCAGAAGCGCAAAACTAAAAAGGCGCACCGAAAGATCCCTGAAGCAGGAGGAGACAGCTACTCTTTCTCCAGCAACAGTAATGCCTCCAACTCTGAATAGGATAATAGGTCCAGCGGTCGTATTAAGAACAATACAGTTATTAAAATCCAAATAGAACATTGAATTAGGAAAAAAACTGGCTTTACTGTACCAATAAGCACGTCAACTAAAACTGTAGAAAACTTGAGAGCTAATAACAAAATTAGTAAAGTAGTCACCGGCCACGGGGTTTCGGCTGTCACCATGGCAACCCTGGTTACTAAAAAGGAAGAGCAACTGTCAACAAGATCCTGGCGCGTCCTCATTGACAGCAAATTGGATTGTGATCTGGTCTTTGTGGAAACATCTGCTGTCAAGCAAACTAATCCCAAACATGGGTTTCACGTCAATATTTTGGGAACCTCAAATGAAATCCTTAAGGTTGGAAAGTTCGAGATACAATTCTCTGAAATCTCCAAAAATAAAATGTTACTGTCACTCCTGACACTATTACATCAGAAAATGACGCTAAAAACCTCTGTTTGATCTGATAATTGGTATGAATGCCCTAGTAAATGTTTTTGTGATCCTCAATTTTAGTCGGCAGGTTCTGACAATTGACCACTATGAGACCACAATGAAGCCACTCGATGCCTTTTCTAGTATAAAAACGCGCAATCACACAGCTAAAAAGGAACAAAATTTGACTGAATCATCAGATCTGCAATTTGTAAGGCTCCCGCCAATCCGCCCAGCATACAAGATGCAACTGACAGGACCATGGGACTTCTTGATGCAACCTATCAAACATTCGACCTTCTAAAAGTGATTCAAGATAATTACAACCACTCAAGTTCCCAACAGAGAGCAAGTTTGCCAAAATTATTGCAATAATTTGAGGAACTATTTGATGGAACTTTGGGAGATTTCCATACAGATTCAGTAGGATTTAACAGCTTTATTGCTATGGCACCATATATGCCGCCATGAGCAGACAAAAACGCCAACATTGCCATTGCGCAGTTGGCTAGAGCCCTGACCTGCTGGTCAATGTTGGCAAGTTTGGTGCCCATTGAAGGGTCATCAAAGTCGTCTTCGTCTATACTAGTCTGGAGTTCAAAACCCAGCAACTGTTGACAGAGTAGTAGCTTTGCCTTTTTGCCAATTTTACAACTATGGCAGCAATCACCTCAATCACGGTGGTTGCTGCCTTATTGCGGCGACAACACTTGTTGCTTACCAGTAAATCCNTCACCTCAATCACGGTGGTTGCTGCCTTATTGCGGCGACAACACTTGTTGCTTACCAGTAAATCCGGCGGTCATTACAGCCTTTTAATTAGCAGTTTTGTTGCCGCCATTGGATGGCAATAGCAACCTCCATGACAGCAACAAGGTGTATAAACAGACAATCGTGTGGGCCATTATAACAGCCTCTACTTATTTTTATTATATTTTAATAGTATTACTAGAAGTTAGATGCGTCAGAAAGACTGTGGCGATCATCCACGGCCAGCGCGCTGGTCGTCACCACAACCAATCCCCATGATTTTGCATGGCACGCAGCAACCACCTAGTCCAGGTGCTGCTGCGCAATCACCCCCCCCCCTCCCGCCCCTGCCTTATCTCTTCACCTAGAAAATGTTACTCATGTATCTACTGAAGGCGTCCGCAAAAGACAATACAAAGAAAATTGGCCATGGCCGCTGCTAGAGTCACCCCGTTGGCTCAAAGGCGTCAGTCATGGTTATTTTTGTTTGACGGTATTTTGATGGCCGCCCGTGAGGCATACACAGGTGCAAATAACTAGTAAGATTAATGTCGCTCTACAAGCGTTAGCTAAGATCTTGTGACCCCCCCCNNTGCAAATAACTAGTAAGATTAATGTCGCTCTACAAGCGTTAGCTAAGATCTTGTGACCCCCCCCCCCAAAGGGAGGCAAAACGGGTCACAAGGGTCACAGCTCTCGTATGTACGAGCGCAAGAGATGGGGTCCTGGGTACCCGTTTTTGGTATCACGTCCCTTTTTGTGGTGTCCAAAAGGGGTCCCCAGGAGTCCATCTCTGATGCAATGGGCCCTAGAGTACCATGTTCAGGGTGGCACACGCACACAGCAGTCTATGTGAAAGAAGTTGAGTGACCCATAGAACGTGGTGCGCCAAAGAAGCAGCCTAGATTAGAATGAGGCATAATTGGAAAAAAGAACATTTTTTTTAAATCTGTTGACAGATTTTTTCAAAGTCAACACAATAATTGTGAGAACACCCAATCCGATCCCCAAAAGTAGGTACATTTTTCACAAAATGGAGGAGTTCACATTTGCAACTTCCACAGATCTCAGCATGGGATATTGGACCATTAAATTGGATCCAAACACTCAGAAATATGTACAATTATTTCCCCCTCAGTAAAGTACTCATGCATGCGTTTACTCATGGGGGTAGCAGGGCAACTAGATATTTTCCAAGAGAAGACGTCCACCCTCATGCGCGTTCTAATCTAGGTGTACATGCGTACATTATCCTAGGGACCCGAGAATCTAACTAAAAGCAGAAATGATTATCATTGAGTTTATCACATTTGTGTATTATGTTAGTTGATCTCTAGGGTTTGCCTGTTGAGAGATAGGTTGTAGTGTAAGCGAGACACCCACACATTTCATACAAACTCTTTTCTAAGCAATGTTAATTGGAGGAAGGTCTTAGCACTGATAAGTGTCAGCTCTGAAAGAGAGAAGAATATTCTTTTAAGAATTGACGATATCTTCAAAACATAAATACCCTGAAAATACCGAAGTATAAAATAATTATTAGTGGCACCCGAAAGGGGTCTAAATATATATAAAAGGGGCCCTTGGTACTACACCCCTCCCTTCTGTTTCCAGGGTTCACTAGTAAGAGGTTTGTAAGGCTTGATTTTCTTAATATTAAATCTTTCTGTAACATCACTGGTAGGAGGTTTGTAGGGCTTGATTTTCATACTATTCAATTTCTCTGTACCATTTTCTCTAAGGTCAATGGTTACATTTCCATTAACATGGACTTCACCACATTTAGTTCATTCCTGTTTCTTTTTCAAAATATTTTCTCTGGGTTTGTAATCGTACTGTACATTTGACTTCAACCAACCACCTGGTCTCTAAAAATGCATCAATTTTACTGAAATAAGGCCTTAGATGGATAGCAAAGGGTAGATCATGGCCACTGGAGATGGAATGAGCTCAGCCCATCAAGTATTGGCTGAGATACGCTATTCTATTGTTGCTGCAATTCAAGTAATTTTGCTGCACTCCACCCTCAGAACATTTTTTTTCCAAAATTTACAACTTGGGCAGGAGGAGAAGGAGGCGGGGCCGGCCAACAAGGTCGAGACGCGCGCCACGATCGTCGCCAAGACAAAGGTAGGGAAGCGCGACAAGCGCAACAATACGTCGGAGGCAGGCGACGCAAGAGGGAGATTGAGCGCAGGCGACAAGCGAGAGATCAATTTGCAATAACTAGTCAAATGTTTAATCACTGTTTAATCTATTAGTCACGACACCGGGGTTTCGTCCCTGTTGATCCATCACCTGGCTCCGCTCCTCGTCGTTCTACCGCGCCGGCGCTGCCCGGCCGCCCGGCCGCGACGCGGACTGGGAGGGATCCGCGCTTGTCCTTCTCCTGGGCCATGTTGGTCCCTCTCCCGGTCCCATTTCAGAGAGTGAAGCAGTGTGGTTGCCGCGCACTGACAACTGCCGGCGCGGCTGGTCGCGTTCTCCCGCCTGAATCAGTGTCCCACCTTCTTTGTCCTGTTCCCCCCCTCGGACGCGTAGTCTGCATCCCTGGTGTCCGCGTCCACCCCTGGTCCCGTCGCGCCTCTCTTGACGCGGTTTATTAAACACAACAACCACTTTCCCAGTCCCAGGCAAACTCCGGCGGCGCGCCCCACATGACGGCCACGGGGAGCGACAGGAGCCGTAGGAGCCACCTCCCCAAGCCCCAAATAATGGTCAAGGCCCAGACACTGTTGCAAAGGCCGTTCCGGCAACACAAGCTAAGTACACAGGGGAAGCTAAAAGGGTGCACAATACCT
>JAZGVR010000104.1:0-13131 GCA_037356255.1 Thalassiosira tumida | reverse complement strand
TTCCATCAATGCAAGAAGTCGCACAATGGCGGCTTCGGGATCACTGACGAAACATGGTAAGTCAACCGCTACAAGGTTTAGCTAGGGGCAAAACTGGTATCCTTATAGTTAGGTTGATGGAAATTAGTAAGTGTGGCATGTCCTTTTGACATGCCGATATGCTTCCGAGGATACGTGTAATATTTCTGTATCGGCGCTACGCGAGTCAGCGTCGCCGATGCTTGCTTTCCGGCATTGTAGCCGGGAGAGCAGAAGCCGGAAAGTGCCGCCGACAAATTGCCGCCGACAGGAGGCCGGTGTCGGTACTTCCTTCACTCTGTAGTTAGTCACCCATGGCTATCGCTGCACTGTAGATATGCAATATCTATCACACCCTTTTGGTAGCTATGATGACGCTGCTGACTGCCACCCTTTATCAGCTCTGTAGACCTTGCTGGTACCACTCCTTGATGTCGTACACTTACATCCTTTGTTCTCCAAAATACAGTTGGTGAATCTGCTTCTCCACAAAGTCCTTACTGGTTTTGCATTCCGGCTCCCGTTTGAATTAAATCTTTCCTCGCTGCTGTGCCATCAGCGCCTTTGCATTTTTTTTGCCACCGTCGGAGGTGGGTTGGTGTGAGGTTGCTCGAAGAGAGCTGTGTTTGTCCTTTCTGTTGGTGCAGTCTTCTTCCTCCCATCTTCCGTCAAATGCATTTATAGATGCAAATTGGCCCGCCGGGGCGTCTTTCATGTACTCCCGGCAAATCAGATCTGCGATTAAGATACTTCTTTGCATCTTCTTGTGTGGCAATCTCCTGGTGGAAGCAAATTTGCGCCGCGTTGCTTAAGCAACGGCGGAACCCATTCGTGATGGGGGTAGGTTAGTTTGTTGGTCTTATTGCTCGCCATCGTCCATTGTTGTTGCTGCTGATAGCACTATACGTTATCTGCCGCCCTCTTGCTACTTCCTTTTGTTGTCGTGAAGGTGAAATTGGTGGACGAAAGGAACCTGGTCGGAAATAGCGGTTTTGGCCAAGCGCAGTAGTTTGTGGACTCCCGTCTCCAGCCTCCAAGAAGTTGGTGGTTGGAATTGTCGGGGGCTTGGTGGATATTGGGTTGTGGGCGATGATTTGCTGTGGATTCGGATGGATTGGGTAGGTCAAACTTGATTGCGTGCGCAATCCCTGCTGATCCTTCGCGAAGGTTGCGATCGTGTTGTCTTGCGCTTGGGTGTGATTCGCTGATCTTATCGTGGGTCACGAGTGTTTGGTGGGTGATGATGGAGGGGATCTTGATCATGGGCTCTCCCCTTGCCGGTTTGGCTGGTCTGCTGCTCGCGCTGTGGCAAGGTTGTTGTTCGCGCTGTGGCGAGGTTGGTTGTCGCTCGCACTGGGACGAGGATGTCGTGTGTGCTTGTGATCGACGTTTGATTGACAATGGACGATGAACGGTGGAGGCTCGTACGTAGGTACGGTACTGGCCTGAGTGCATGGGGGGCTCTTGTTACGTGATTCCCCGCAAAATTGCGGATGTTTTCCATCAATGCAAGAAGTCGCATAATGGCGGCTTCGGGATCACTGACAAAACATGGTAAGTCAACCGCTACAAGGTGTCTAGCTAGGGGCGAAACTGTATCTTAGTAGTTAGGTTGATGGAAAATAGTGAGTACAGCATGTCCTTTTGACATGCCGATCTACTTCCATAGATACGTACGTAGTTTCTATGTGTATTGGCGAATATCAATACTTGCTTCCGATATGAAAGCAGAAGCGAGAAAGTGCCGCCAACGAATTACCGCCAAACGGATGCTGGTGTCGGTACTTCCTCTGCTCCGTGGTTAGTCAGCCATGGCTCTATCGCTACAGCATAGATATGCAATATCTAGCAATAAGGAACAAAATCACAAGGGACGAACAACCAGAGAGGACAAACGCGGTTCGAGACATAACGTAAAATCCTCGGCTAGAGAGGGTTGCACATCAATATCTAACAAGGAACGTCGTCCAACCTGTGAAAGAACAGCCAATAAAGAAAGATGTGAGCAAGCCATAGAAAATGCCAATTCAAAAATAAACAAGCAATGCAAAAGTACAACCACTTGCACCGGACAGAATGTCTACCAATCCGCCCTTCCTATTATATACCATAATTGATGACAAAGCAGGGGAGGTAGATACGGGAGTATTAGTAAATGGGATAGAAGTATCAGAAAATCAATCCAATGCCATCACTTGCCCTGAAACAAGCAAGCAACTAGAATATAGACACCTCATCCAAAGTCCATCCACCAAAAAGGTTTGGAATCCCGCCATGTCTACAGAAGTCGAGCGCCTGGTGAAGACTAAAACCATCAGGTTCATAAAGAAATATGACATTCCACGAGGGGAGAGGGCATTCTACACAAAAATAGTGGTGGACTTGCGACCAAACAAAGCAGTTAATGAGCGATTAAGGTTGTGCATGGGAGGAGACCAAATGATGAGCGTAATTGAAACTACAACAAGAACAGCCAGCCTTACAGCTTGCAAACTGCACATCAACATCGTAGTATTAACACATGGCGCAATATTTGCGGGCGTTGATATACAATATATTTAGCTGGAGACGCCACTCAAAAAGAAAAGATATGGAAAAGTAGGAGCGAAATACATTCCGCAAGAAACTATTGATAAATACAATTTGGCACCTTACATCGATGACGATGGGTGGTTATATTTCGAAATTGACAAGGGAATGTATGGGATTTCAGAAGCAGGAATGTTAGCCAATGATCTCCTGACATAAAGACTCAAAAAAATTGGATACATTCAATGCGTGCACACACCGGGATGTTGGAAGCATACATGGAAACCAATCAAATGGACGCTAATCGTTGATGATTTCGGGGTGCAATATACAGACAAAAATACCTAACCGAGCTCCTCAAAATTATGTCTAGATGGTATGTCTGTAAAATAGACTGGGAATGATCAAGCTACGGAGGCATCACTCTCAAATGGGATTATGAGAGCAAACGATGGGTAGAAATATCACTCACAGGTTACATCGAGAAACTACTATTCGGATTCAGGCACCCGCATCCAAAAAGACCGCAGGACTCACCACATCTAGTCCCACCATCGTTATTCTCACAAACAGTACCGGCGCCACCTTCCCCCCAACGAAACTTCTCTCCTGGATGAAAGGGGGTAAACAGAATTCAACAAATTGCTGAATCAACTCTCTTGTACATGATGGCATGTGACACAACAACCGCTAAATGTCTCAATTATATCGGTCGAAAGCGATCTAAACCAACAGAAACAACACACATGTGGACCAAATGGATGCTTGACTTCCTACCAACACACCCGGACGCCAAAATCAGATATTGGCTGGGCGATATGCGCCTTATCATTCACTCCGACACATCATACTTAACAGAGTAGGATGGAAAACTCAATTACGGGGGATACTTCTACCTCGGCTGGAACCAGCGAGACGACAAACCCCCAAAATTAAAGGGATCAATAGGCGTAAGCGCATCCCTTTTCACCTTTGTTATAATTTCTGTAGCGGAAGCAGAACTGGGGGGGGGGGGTTACAACTCAAAGAAAGGAAAAATATTACGGCTCACCTTAGAGGAAATGGGATGGAAGCAGGGTCCAACCACAATATTCATTGATAACAATACTGCGAGCGGAATATGCAATATCACAATAAAAAGGCAACTCTCGCAAGCAATGAACGGCCAGTATTTTTTGGTGAATTGACCAAGTCAATCTTAGCGTATACCAAATAATGTGGGCGCCAGGTCTCGAGAACCTGTTGATTTACTTCACGAAACACTTCCCGGCGGCACATCATCGTGCCGTCCGGCTGTTTTACGTGCATATCGAAATTTTGCCGCTCGCTTTAAGAAAACTAAATCAGACGGTTTCTTCACAATTGAGATGGTGTGTTGATAGTCCCCCCAATCTAGTCCCGAGAAGACGGGCACCTTTAGTCTGGGCTCCATCCTAGCGGGACTGCCAGGCGGGACATATCGCTGGATCGTCAGTCGCGCGACAAGATCCGACTTCAAACGCGAAGTCAAATATTAGTTTAGACACTAATCGCGAGCCAACATTTGTTGGCTCGTTACTCAGCTAAGTCATTAGACTGACTACCTCCAGTAGTACCTAGTGCCTTTCAACAAAAATCAGCACCAAGATAAAAAACATGGTCCTCCCAAACTGAAGATGAGCGCCAATCAAATCTACAAACAATTTTAACGTGGCGCGACCTAATAGTGGACAAAGAGACGTGCCCTTGACTACAATCATAAAGCACGGCCGTGCGGTCACAATCTTTAAAAAGAACAACGCACCACTCAAGGATACAGTATTGGTGGCGGTGATCCACATCGGCACTGTAATTCCCGCTGTTTTTAACGCATCAATGCAATTTTTGTTATGTTTTTTTTGTCGTTTACCTGCAAGTGATACACATGTAGGATAGATAGGCATTTTATATTATGTACCGGTCGGGAAGGAGGACCGCAGTGACAGTCAAGAAGGAGGAACAAAGGGCCGGATGGAGACAGGGAATGTAGTACAAGTTGGGAACACGGGTACACAACAGAAACGAGGCGATGTCCTCACAATCACAGAACTCACTAGTTTGTCAGGTGTTGCAGACCTAGTCGAGAATGAGTGGGACTTACAATTTTCTCAAGGGTTTCCAATTGGAAGGTACCCTATTAACAAGACATTTGAGGTAAACTTAAGGGTTTTATTACCCCAAAATTTATTTGTTTGACCCAGGTACACTCCTTTGGGACTCCAAGATACACCAAACAATATTGTTCTTTTATTTTTGTCTCCACCGTCAATATTTTCCAAATATTCATCAAGCAGGTTCCCGGATCTAGGCAAGGTGTTCAACAAAGATCAAAGCAACAATCTCCTGACGTTAGAATAGATACAAAATTTGTTTCCGGTCAAAACATGCGCGCTCTGTTGCTCCTGGTCCATTATCAATACGGCAACCAACGCTCAGAAATTTGACCTCCGCAATCAGAAATCATCAAGTGCTCCTGGAGGAAGCTTGAAAAACGCAGAAGAAAAAATGATAAATAAGCAAAAGGCCCCAGGTAATGCCTGATTGAGAAATATAAGTAGCATCTATAATAATATGACGCACAAACGCATAAGGTTTTCTTAATGGTTTTTAATACGTAGAAATGTACCAGGACCACAGAAACCCTCAAGAAATCTTAATGGATTTAAATTGCTGGGGATATGATATCTGAAAATACTTGTTTGTGTGACACCTTAAGGAAAAGGTGTCCCTTGTTGAAGTTGACAAAGGTTAACACTATTTAACGTGAGAATGGTATTAATTTTCAAGTTTCCTTCAATTTTGACCCTAGGGTTACCTTAGCAGCCCGGATGCCGCCGATAATCTTTTTGTGTGCATCTGGCGTTGAAATGTTTATTTATTAATCAGAGTTACTTGAAATATTCACACTTCACTTTTTTGTCTGAACTAGTGATTCGGGTTGTCCCTACTAATCTGTCTTCCCTAAAATAGTTTGCCCAGAAAAAATTTAATGAAGGCACTTCTTTTCATTTAATGCAATGGGTGTTCAATCTTGCTTTGACTCAGGCGGTGACATAATAGGAGGATACAATGACAATTTTTCACTAGATGAGCTCTAGATAATACAGTCATTACATGGGGCCTACAGTGGCAATAGTGGCAATGAAAACAAGCGCCACAGTTGCCCTGAGAATTGACTGGCTTGACATTTTTTTTAAATTTAAATAACTGACTGGTTTGGGCACTGGTCATTTAAGAATTGATTTGAAGAATTATCTGGTTGAACAACCTTCTGTTCTTTTTACGGTTTGAACAACCCTCTATCCGTTTTCAATAATTGAATTTTGAAAAATAAATTGTTTTGAACGGACCAATTCAAAAAAATTAAATGCAGATTTGGCCGCGATCTAGGACCACAGATTGTTTAAAAGACGGTGCTTAGACAGTCCATCTGTTATTTGCCCATCGGGTGATACCAATTATGCAATATTCTTTATCCGCCCGTGTGATCATTATGTCCATCCACAAATAAACGGTACCGGGCCTTCACCACTCTCTAGTCTGACAAACGTGACAATTGTGTGACATTTTAGCCGTAGTAGATTGAATCGTATTTCTCACGTGTGGGTCAACGCCGGCACCAATGGTAATTTGTTTCAATGACATGTTTTGCTTTACAGGCTATCACTTCATAATCATATGATTATAGCAGCAAACGGATGTGCCACATACAGACAAAGGTTCACCTAAAGAAGTTATCCCAGGTTACTTATTACTGATATTAGCTGCTGGAGATTAGAGATGAAAATATTGCTGCAAATTGGTGATGAGAGAACACGGTGACGTGTTTCAGACACACCAAAGTCATGCCGGCGCGCAAAGACCTCATCCTGATACATCCCCGTCTAATCTCAATACTCACTAAAACTATATTGATTCCTAAGCTATGTACATGTTCAATGAAATGGATAATTTTTGAGAAAGAATGAAAACCAATTTCATGATAAGAATAATATGCATTTGTCAACAATTGATAATCCCAAGATTAACGCGAAGAGACAGATATACAGACATAAAGACGCAGACAAAAAATGGCACACCCATTCACTTCATTATTATAAGGCCTCTATCCTCTGGATATATATATACTACCCATAGCATTTTTTACACTTGGCCAAATCAAATCATAAAGTGAATGTGTAAGTCTTTCGTTTCCTATATCTGTGTGTATCTGTGTATTTATCTGGCTGTGTCTGTCCGTGTTGACACTGGGGTTATTTATTTTTTGACAAATTCATACTATTCCTATCATGAAATTGATTCTCATTCTTTCTCAACAAATCTAGTTTAATTGAACATGTATATATGCAAGGAATCATATATATTTCGTCAATTTTGAGATCAGACGATGATATCACCCCAATGTATCACCTCGACATATTATATGGCATCACTTTTAGTGTGTATGAAACACAACGGTTACTGTTTCAATCGATGAGGGTTCCATTGGGTTCCAAAAATCATTGAGGGGATTTGAATGTGCTAACACGACTACAGTCCCTATGGATGCTTCAGTTCGTATCTATGAAAAATTGTATATGTATATCAAAAAACTATGGTACATATGGACTGCATAAACAAAAACAATTCTTTCCCATTCAGTCTACTAATAAATTTTGACAGGTACAGGCTGTAAACCTAAATTCGTCAGATGTATGAAAAATCACTTATGTATGTATTTGGGGTTAAAATGATATGATCTATAGCGACTTCAGAAAAAATCTTGGGCGTTTTACAGCGTTTTAGCAGATTTTAGTCCTGCATTTAGTCAAATATTCAATTTTGGCAGGTACAGTCTGTGACACAACAGCTCGAGTACCCAGCAAAACACCGTTTAACAGGTAGGTGTATTTAGGTCTTTTGGGCAGCAAATATTATTATTGACGTCTGTCTGGCCCCCGCAAGTTTTTTTTCTGAAGAGGCGTCAAAATTGATGCTGACGCCGTTTTCTATTTTCAAAGACGGTTGGCATCCCGGACTTTCGAATGACACTGATAAAACGTCCAGCTGACAAGTCAGAATGTGGTGGTCACCATGCAGGCATTACAGCATCTCTGGTCTTGTTTTTGAAACTTTGTATGGAAAAATTTTCTGTGCGCAGTTTTAAACGCGTGTCCTGATGTTTGGTATGGCGCCAAAGGTAAGCCGCGCAATGGTACAGATTGTCTGGAATGGACCGCACCATGCATTAATTACGTCTATGTCTTCCGCAAAAAGTTGTCCCCCGTCCCACCTCTTCCACTTCATTCAAACCTAATGGCCTAAACTGCAATCTGTATCAACCAGATTGCCGATATACTCTCACCCTAAATATCTGCCTGGTCTTTTCTCCGGTCCAACTTGCGATACCTTCCTGACCACGCATTTCCACTGGGACCCGCTGCGTTTGCATTTGTAGTAACGCAACGACGTTGCGCCATGTGATCATACAATGAAGACACCCGCCGCGCGTGTCCTACCTAATTTTTTTCCTTCACCAAAATAAATGCTCTCTAAGCTACACTTGAATGCCGCGCAGCGCCGGCGGTCCGCACGAGATCATTAAAATTAATTGAACGGGCCAGCAGGTCCAGGGGGGTGATGTTGCAACGTCTTAGACCTGGGAGTGTAGATACTGGGGGCGGGGGAGACCAATCACACGTGCACCCCGTACCACGACAAATCCAAGGCGCCGACGGGGGCGCCGACGGCCCCCCTCCCCACCAAGCTGCCAGTCGGCACGGGGGACACGCCAACGCCCACCCCCACCATGATCACGGCAACGGCGCAGCATTTCACGAGGTAACCGACCAGGGCGGAGGGCACCCCGGCGCCGAAGCTTGCTCCCATTGTGCTCGCGGCGCCGCCCATCACGGGGGAACCGACCGACGTTGACACCCCGGCGCCGACGCTCTCTCCCATCATGATCACGGCATTGCCCGCCACGGGGGAATCAATCGACGCAGACATGCTTGCGCCAACCGCCCTGACGTTGCGTTGTTGCCTAGTTGCATCCCGACGGTGATTTTGGCACATGGCGCCGCGCGTGTGCCCGCCGGATCTCCCATCGTCGTGCTGCGCGGCGCGGCGAAAAAGTTCACGACCCGTTTCGATTTTCCGCCGACTCATTTTTATTTTGTATTTTTCGGACAACGACGCGCCTCTGAAAAATTGCTTCCCGCATCACGTTTCCCCCGCAGCTTATTCCCACGTGTACGCCCACCCTTGCGTCCTTGGGTGGCCTGAGTGTCACGGGACAGGTGAAGGAGATTGAAAATTCCGTGTTTCGTAATTCTGAGTGCCTCGTCCTCACTGACATCCTTTTTCAACGAGAAGACAAGCGTCAACAATGTGAACCATGATCAGACCGGGGAATCTCAACAGCAATGGAACCGAGAGCTTGAGTGTCAACACGAGTTGAGGGTTAATAATGATACTAGCGCCAGGAGTGGCGGCGGCAACAAATGACCCCAGAGGTTGTGGGTTCCGCGATGGGGAGGGATTCAGATTGAGCGACCTTTCAACAACGCAAACGATTGGAGATTCAGGAGCTCGAAACAAAGGATCCCTCCTTCAACATCTGCTGGGCATCAAGGCTGCTGAAGATGCCCGATTCCACCGGTGAGTGGTGGAGATAACTCATCACGGGCGACCACGGAAGCGGTATCAAGAAGAGCGGAGGTGTTCAAAAGAGCCAAGGCCAAATTGGTTCCAATGTTGCGAGGAAAAACGGAAGCCTCAGCGACAGGTCAATAGCGGACTAATGCTGTACAAGCGCCAAACCATTGTGTGGTCCAAGATCGTCCACAGCCGAGTAACCCACGGCAGTGGGTGGACTTTGACAAGAATTGAAAGATTTGTATAAGAAGACGAACGATTCTCCTTCGGGTCATCCGATTCCTTCTCCGCTCCAAAGAGTGGTGGCACTATGTTAATCAATGGGTCATTAGCATCGATTCTGGTGCGTATGCAGCATGGCATATAGCGTGTGATTACTTTCTTCTATTCTTGTATTAGATGGAAATGGCAAAGATGGAGAGAGAGAGAGAGCGCCATGACGATGATCTCTATAAATGTTTGCAGTAACCGCTGAACAAGCCAAGATCATGGAGCAAATAACTTCCTTGGATGTATGATCCTCCTTTCTTCTCTCTGTGGTTTTGATCTGTTTTAAATACTATGTCGCGTGATGTTTGCGTGACCAATTTGGTGACTTGTCCAACCAACTTGAATGAAAGCTGTGCGTTATATTTTGAAAGAAGTACGCGCCCTTCAATACCTTGCTCTTTCCACCATGACAATCCATTGAACATGAACCCCAGAAGAGTTGATTAATCTTTCGCTGCCTGATCTAACTTGTAACAGTTGCCTCTGATCCCCCCAAACCAACACGGTGTTAGAGGAGAACAGGAATGATTCCTTCTCCTCAAGCGGCTTGCACAATGACTCCCCATGGAGGGCCACTTCCTCCACCCCTCGTAAAGGCAAGCAACAATTGGTACATCATGTGTTATGGTGTGTGGCGCGTACGTGTTTGTTGGCAATTCTGTGGAATACGGGATGATGAGATCAAACGTGAAGAGAGAGTTCTGTGACGATGACCCCCATAAGCGTTTGCAGTAACCGTTGAACAAGCGGAGCTCATGGGGCAAATAAATTCCGTACATGTCTGAGCGCCCTCTCCTTTCTCTGTGGTTTTGATCTTTTTCAATACCACGTGGCGTGGCGTTGGTTCAGCCAGTTTGGTAACTTGTGAAACCAACTCGGATCAAAGCTAGGAATAGGATTTTGAAAAGTGCGCGCTACAATTCCTTGCTCTTTGCACCTTGATGATCTGTCGAATTTGCACACCCGAAGAGTTTAATAATCTTTTGCTGTCTCATCTAACTCGTAACGGTTGCCTCTGTTCCCCCCAAACCAAAGCATCATTGGAGGAGAACAGAGACAATTCCTTCTCCTCAAGTGGCTCCTGTAACAACGCCGTGTGGTCGTCCAATTCTTCCACCCCCTTGCGAAGGCGAGCTATAACATATGGATAATGGTCAGTGATTCAGGTGCGTGTGCAGCTTGTCGTGTGACGTGAGTTTGTTTGTTGACAATTCTCTGGGATATGGGATGACGACACCGAAAGTGGAGAGAGAGCGCTGTGACAACGACCCCCATAAATGTTTGCAGTAGGGGATGAACGAGCCGAGCTCATGGAGCAAATAATTTCTTTGGATGTCTGAGCACCCTTTCCTCTTTCTTCGTGGTTCTTTGTGGATTATATCCAACGTGGTGTGGTGTTGGTGGGGCCAGTTTGGCAACCCATCAAACTAGTTGACGACCTATTTAATTGTCACCATAAATTAGTCAATTATTCTCAAACTTCTCTGATTTAACGCCAAACAATTGCATCTGTCTCCTAATATGATAGTAGTCGGTACTTGTGGTGAAGTCCGCCCGCACCCGCCCACCCCTTTGAGGCCCTTCGTTCCCACGTAACCTCCTTTGCAATTCATGAAGAACCCGGAACAAAACACCCTCATTGCGGAAATTGATTCCCTCTCCAAGTTTACGGCCAAGTCCGGAAAGATGTTTGAGAAAAATGGATGCATCCTCTGCCTCCGGTTCCCCGTCTTCCGAGACCTAGAGGACCAGGTAGGATTGTGTGCGGGGGACAATATAGGGACAAGTGCTAAACTTGATGAGGTTTGGGTTCGAGAAGTTCATGGAGCCCGGTGGAATCCAGTCATCAGCGAGAGCGAGGACTTCAGCTCCAGCAGCTCTAGTATTAACATCTCCAACGAGGATAAGTACAGGTACCACGTCATCAATGTTTCCCATTCCCAATTGCCACATATTATTATCGGCCTTTGGGGTTAAGAAGGCAAACGCGGTCAGCAACAACGACAGCAATTCCGACTCTGAAAGTGACAGTTTGGTCTGGAATGGAATGTCCCCATGACACACATCACAATGAATGCAGTCCAATATGGATATTCCTCCTTCCTAAAATCCTGCTGCGAGACCAATCCTACATGCATCGCTGATAAAGCAATGTTGGAATGTTTCTTCTGTCAGTATGAAACCAATTCTCCTTCTTTTAAAAGAGGGCTCATGCGTGACCACCAATCTGACTGATTGTGACTTTATCAAATTGAAATTTTGCCCTACCTCTCGATGTATTGAATCCCCCCCCGCCACTCACTCACAGATGTGGATGGGTCATATGACTCCTCTTAATGGGACAACAATTCCGGCTCCTCATCTTTCG
Organism: Thalassiosira tumida; assembly: GCA_037356255.1. Lineage (NCBI taxonomy): Eukaryota > Bacillariophyta > Thalassiosirophyceae > Thalassiosirales > Thalassiosiraceae > Thalassiosira > Thalassiosira tumida. The sequence goes on along the minus strand of JAZGVR010000104.1, from coordinate 1,292 downwards.
AAGCCGGGACGATTGGTGAACGCAAGGTCCGTGTCATATGGATCAAATACACCACCGTCGTCGTTGTTGTCAAAGAAAAGGTCGAGAAGGACAACCATGGTTGCCTATTGAAGCGCAAGTGAACTACAAGGAGACTGCCTGAACCTACGAGAAGAAGGAGGCAAATGATTGGGAGGGGCAAGAGTCCCAAGAGTAGGAGTTGCCCCCCAGCCTGGTCCTTGGGGGAGTGTGGAGATGGTTGGTGGCCGCGGGGGAAGGGGGTGAATAGAGCCACCATGGGAACTGTAATCTATAAATGATATATTGTTCTGGTGAGAAAATCTAGATTTAATAAATGTAAACATCTCTACTAGCTGTGTAGCCAGCTAGCCACCTGTTATTGTGCTTACTTTTTTTTAAAGAGGGCATCACCAACGTTTTTCTCTATATTTAGAAGGTATGCCAGCGTGCCCCATTTTTATAGAGACCCTCTAAATAGAGACTGAGTTCCTGTGATGAACCCAAATATACACTCCAGAACTCAGAAGGACAAGAGGTTTATTGTTTCGTTGAAAAACAATAAAAAATGACATAAGTGTATGCATTATTTGGGAAAGTATCATGTCACATTGGTACTAACTATTGTGCATGGGTATTGTACGGTGTACGAATTGTAAAGAGAGTAAGTATGTATATTGGAATCGTGAACGAAAATATGTATCATCGCTCACCAGTCTCTATGTATGACAAACTACATAAGTACTGACACATCATGAAGTGAATTTAAGAGAATAAACTGACAATCAATTATAACCGGTACATACCAATTGTAGTAGGTCACACTGTCTTTTTGTGTTATACATGAAGTATGCACGCAAAGTAGGATTAATTGACGCGTACATTTCACGAAACAAACAACTCCCCCAGAACCATGTGTTTACACACTACCTTATTCTCTATGTCTGATTGTACTTATGTGATATGATGTGATGTTATTGCAGAAGCTTGATTTAAACACTCTTATTTTTGACTGTACCGAATGTCTGGTTTGCTTTGGTGCACCATACTGGAGTTCATCACGTAGAGTCATATTTTTCTTAGTCTAATTCAATCACAATCCCATTTTGTCTCGCCCTCACGCAAACGGAGGAACTTAGTACTGAAAAACATCATTCTCAAAACAATATTGCGCAACTTAGATCGATCAAGGAGTTCAACAGGGGTGGTCATTGTCACCCACGCTAGATAAAGTTGATTACTTTTCAAAAATCGTCCGGATGCAACTTGCTGGCAATCCGACTTTGAACACCTTG
>JAZGVR010000103.1:0-13147 GCA_037356255.1 Thalassiosira tumida | reverse complement strand
CCTCTCCTAAGTAGGCGCAGCCAATACCAAGCTCAAAGTCGCTCTGGAGCGTGGAGAATGCTGGTATTGTGGCTTCGATCTCCCTTTAAATCATTGACGGACCACTCCGTCATCTACCCAATGAGATAAGTCCGAAGGCTGTAGCAAGTCGGTCTTGATAGCTGGACATGACCAACTTGCGGGTGTTCTCTTCCAATGCTATTAAGGAAGAGATTACTCACTGGTCGGTCACGTCCAGCATTAATATTGACGATGGTACAATCGACGGTATTGACCTCCATGGTGATGATGTTGTGGTCATTGAACCATAACTACTAGATACCTGGCGTAGGGGTATGTACGCCAAAAAGTACCTTTATGGATGTCATCCTCCGTGACAAGATTTGTCTAGCTTTGGGTGGAGCAAAAAACGTTTTGAAACTTTGGGCCTATGTTGTTTCTTTGGTAGGTACATGGCGTGGCTACGTGCGTAGAGTGGCTGGTTGAAAAATCTCCCACAAACAAAAACGTTTCAGGAACGATTGTGGGGCTGTCTATGTCAAAATCAATCGCATTGTTGCCATCGCGAGATTGAATCATCGCAATGAACCGTGGTTGTGAAAAATATTCCCATAACTAATCCCTAATTTGCTTTTTCTCGCTTTTGAATTGTTTTTTGCTCCAAAAGCCATTGTGACACTAATAGTTATGGTTCAATGGTTGTGTTGGCGTTCATGGTTGCGGCCATCGCGAGCAATAAGCGCAGTTGTGCGGAGAGGTAGTAATTATTAAATATAAGTACTCATGAATTCGTGCAATTTTTGGATAAAATAATTTAAACAAAAAGATACTAAAAAGCACAATGGATTATGGTGGGAGCACTACAGTCCAGACCACTAATAAATAGCCATTTAACGTCAATATTTTTATTCTCCTAAGGCTAAGGTACTCTGACATACTCTTACTAATATATTACCCCCTATTTGACAATAATTTTTGATAGATTAAATTTAAGGGTGTAACATTATTACTTTTTTTAACAGTTGAAATGAAAAATTACCCTATGGGGCACGGCTGTCGCAAGCCGCAAGATGAAAGAGTGTCTTCATTACACCGTGACCATGGCAGCCGTTGGCCCCATAGGACCCCTTATCAAGGAAGCATCACTCATATGGCTAAACATGGCTTTAATATGGTTTATGCTACAAATAGTTGTCACTGAGTTTGATCTAAATCGAGCTTTAACTCAATTTATTGCATGTATTTTATCAGCGGCGATGGCGGTGAGTCGACCGCCGCTGGCAACGGCAGCAATTTCGCTGCTCACCGACCATATCCCAGCCCTTAGAGGCGTACGCGCCCTCTCCTAAGTAGGCGCAGCCAATACCAAGCTCAAAGTCGCTCTGGAGCGTGGATAAATAAAAAATCTCACAGATCCGTCACACAAAAAAATACTTCACAGATCCTCCTGCCTGCCGCTCCTTGTCTCCCTCCTTGTCTCTCGCCTCTCGTCTGGCTTTTCACTTGAGGCTGACTGATGATGAGCTGTCACGGATTGTACGGGTAACTGATGACGACCAATTCAAATAGGTAATTTTCCAATGACCATCCTCGCCTTCTGGGTTTAGCAGGGGATGATCCAATCAGTGTACCTTTCCATCCGATGTCGAATATACTCCAAGCATTCCTTTAATTTTACGAAATGCAATAGTAGTTGCTGCATTACTTTCTGAATCAGAATGTGGGCGGGATATTGCGCAGGTGAAACATCCATCGCCAATCTCTCCATTCTCTACTGGCCATAAATTTAATGGGGGGCAACGTACAAGATGAAGCATTCATCCAAAGGGTTTGGGTAGTTTCACCAGAGGACGATGAAACAATTGCAAGAAAATGATGCAAGTCATCATCTTTGTGCAAAAATTCCAACGTGTTGAATTGAATATTGGCATCATTGCTAGTTGCCATCTCCCAATTTGAACGCCAAGTTTGGGCCACAAGAAGTAACCGTGCATCATCTGAGCATGTCATATGTACCACTTGTATACTTTGAAGTTGATCATGAACAACATGTGCACAAGGGAATGAGCCAATAACATTCATCCCCCCTCCTTGTACTTCACTTGCTTCTTCTCCTTCATCTGATTCCACCCCAGATAATTGTAGTAGAGAAAGTGCCACTGCCTCCACGACAGCCCCAGCCCCACCTACGCAAAAGAAAATTCCAGGGGGTGGGATATTATGTTGCTGTGTAGTTTTTGCCATTGTTTGAGCAAACATGATTGTACGCCCCATATGATCGGCCCATTTTGCAGCTTCTCCATCAATGGCCTTGCCAGGCAGTGTAGAACCTTTTTATTCAGTGGGCAATAACTAATAACTAATAACACAACCAAAGTAGAATAACAATTAATTTGATCATACTAGTAGAACATACATTGTAAAAAATGGATATATCTATAATTTACTCCTCTAGGGGGATATGAAGATATTTTACAGACTACCCTTTCGAAATAAATCCATTTTTTGGCTGGGCCAATTTCCACAGAAAATAATACCAGAACCCCTATGAAAAATTACAAAAAGTACGATTTTGACTAAATTGCAGGAATTATGCACCCCATCACTCAGGTAAGCTCGTATCGTACCAACGGCCACTGGCATTACGCCACTTTTTTCTCGCCAAAACCTAGAGTTAGTTCACTATCCTTCACTTAGACCTCGATGGAGAATGGAGATTTAGGTACTGTCAGAGTGAAGGAGTCACGTGGTCCACGTGAATTTTCTAGTTTTGAAAAGTGAAGTGAATTCACGTTATTTCACGTGAATTCACGTGGTTTCACGTGAATTTTGAACGCGCATCGCGCGCACATAAAAAACTCGTGCGGCGAACGGCAGACACAATCTACCGTAGCTACGGTAGCTATTTTGAACGCGCATTGCGCGCGCATAAAAAACTCGTGCGGCGAACGGCGGACAGACACAACCTACTGTAGCTACGGTAGCTAAATATACCTATTCCTACGTATGTATCCTATGTATACTGAACTTACTCCACGTGAACTAGTCCACGTGCATTCACGTGGTGGGGGGGCGAGTGAAGGAGTCTACTCTCCATCCATTCACTTCACTTCACTTCACTTAATTCACTTAGAGTCAACTAACTCTACCAAAACCAGTGTTTACTAGCGTTGCCGTGAGAAGAAAATGAGATGATAATTCCACAAAAAAATTCCGCTTTCATACCAAATCCTCGTAGGAATAGGTTGGGCATTCTTGACGTAATTTTTGTGGAACTATCTTCTTCCAAAATACGAAGAATCAAAGGTGTACATCTAGGCAGACCAAATGGACATAATACCCTATTTTCGTACCCACTTTGTACCAAGTTCCTACGTATACACTGAAACGTGGGTACATAACGGCCACAAAAGAAACTCGAAACTCGAGACAAAGAAAATAATTACGAAGACCTCAACCATGAGCGCCTCAGTGTCAGCGGGTTCCGCCGCTACGATCTCCGCAGCCGCCATGGTCATGACCATACTAATGGTCATCTAACAGCCTCCAATGGCCCTACTATCAAATTGCCATGGCAATTTAGCAACGGCGATGCTGTGGACGTTGATATTCAACGTCCGCGTAGCAACTTGCGTCGGGCCTATCTCCCAGCGTCCATCTCCCTTTGGCCTTCTCCCATTAATAAGATCAATCAAATATTCTTCCTGATGGTGGCACCATCCGATATGACGTATATACGATCATGGAAGGCATTTTATAACCTCTCATGTTGTTCTGTTTTCTCCCAAACTAACACAGGTTGTATTGGCATGATGAAAATTGAAATGCACCACCCACCAACACACCCGAAATTGTGACAACAAAACAAGTCAGGTCACCTCTCCAGCACTTGGATTCGACGATAGGATGTCGGGGGAACGATATTCGCTTTCTCGAATGGTTGGAGAGATGGGGGGTTTGAAAACCACATGGAGGGCATGATTTTTCAAGCAATTCTGCCCTCTTGCTCATGCCCTCCTCGACGCTACCTACGCAACAACTCATAACTTTTTAATAAAATAAAATAAAATTCAACATTGCTGCTAAGTGTTGGGTAGTCCATCAAACATTTGACACAAAACTGCAATTCATGTTGGTGCATATTACTAGAAGATTAAAAACAAAAGGCAACCCCATACACTACAGTGGGCGGGTAGAACATCATATTCATAGGAGAGAACTGGTATTTCTCTTACCTCTATTCTTGCAAATAGCAAAAATGGGTAAACGAAGATCGTAGGATTATTTCAGACCTGCCAACAGGTGCATTGCTATGTATTTGCTATGAAATAACAAATTAGAAGATAAATGAATTACATTTATTGATCACATTTGACGTAGTACTGAATGCATAAATGCATGTTCAATTTTATGAGCAAAGAGAGAGAGGTGCATCGAGGGAGATAAGGAGTACCGTAAAATCGGGCCCAAACCAGTATTAGAACACAATCGGAACATAAGCTACATACGCACTGTGGTATAAAAAAATATTTTTGCGCCAATAGGCACCAACGGCCGGACTATCGGAAAGGATCAGAACTCCGGTCACTAAACCGCCACGAATTCTGGTACGATACTATTACGTACGTGCCGACTATCAGACCTACCCATCCGATGAATATTTAAAACCGGAATATAGCAGTAGATATTTTCCATAGAAATTGGAACATAGACAGTTTGTGTAGACTTGTGTAGCCAACATACCGTTATGTTCCGATAATCGGAACATATGGAAAGCGCCTGAGATTTGTCATAGTTTTTCTGTTGCACCATCAAAACTCTCTCTCTCTCTCTCTCTCTCATTATTTCTGTGTTTGCTCCACTTCCATCGCTCCGATTACATCATAATGACTGCTATCGACTCTTGCACCCACACCCAAAAGGTAAGAAATAACAAACATGCTGGCTGCTCTTATTGCGATCAGTGTGATGATGTGTGCTGACCTGGATCGGTTTCTTGACGGAGCGGCTGGTGATGCATTGAGGGGCTGATATAAAAATTTAAGTTGACCGCACTGTTGATCGAAGGATGCTTATGTTGTTACTTCTAGTCTGTATGCTTTCTCTTTTACTTGGGAGCCCTGAAAAATCTAACTTGTCATCGTTCCATTGTGTCATTTGATTCTTACAGAGTTATTGGGGACAGTGTTACGGAATAATCATGGGTGTTGATATTCAACGGGGCCATGGTAAGTCATATTATGCCAATAAGCTGACTGGACCACCATGAAATGAATGACACTCTCTTCTCGTACAAAATGAAAAAATATCAACCAGATGGTAAAAGAGAAGGACGAAAGAAACAAATATGATGGCATGGGGCAATTGTGGATACAAAACAGTAGGAGTGGGGTGGGCATATGCTTCGATGATCATAACTCTGGTGCCTCCGGTCTACTTTAGGTTGATAGAACTTTGCGGAGCCCCAGCACACAGCACAAGAGAAGAAGGCTCTCGAGCAGCGCATGTCGTTAAAGAATGACTGAGAATAGAATTATCTTTTTATTGTTTGTCGGTCCTGGAGAGGAGTAGGAAATGACCATAGAGGAGAGAGGAGGCCACTGCCTATGGTGATCATACACAGCAATGGAGAGGACGATGAACATAACAAAAGTAATAACATAGTAAATGTATTACTATTACAACAATATCAGTCGATTGCATTACAAGTCAGTGCATTTAATGGTAACATGTAGTACAGTAATAAAATATGTGATAGTTAGATTATTATGATGATGATGGCTCACATCTTTGTTGCTGAGGCATCAATAATATTAACACTATGGCATGAGAAATTTGAACTATTCACATCGAGGAATTCAGGTAATGTATTAGATAGAAAGGTAGCCAGATGCAATGGCTGCTCAATACTCACCCGTGTTGCCAAGAAGAGACATGGCAATGCTGCATAAAAAAGGCATGGTAATGCTGCAACAAACCGAGAGATAATGGCAACGCTGCGAAAAAATATATGGCAATGCTAGCAACAAGCAGCCAAAGAGATAGAGGTGTTGCCGCACAAGCTGAGAAATGATATACCTACATACGCTGCCAAAGAGGTATGAGTACAAATCGAGAGATGGTGGCAATACTGGCAAACCAAAAGACACATGGCAATGCCGCCACCATGCCGACAAAGAAGTATGATTGCTCAAACCTAGAGTGGATTTTGAGAATCAGTAGAGCAAATACATTGACAAAAGATAGAGAGATAGGTACAATTTCATTGCCAGCAAAAAGTTACAAAGAGGAGTACCTCTAGCCAAGTACACTACCAACAAGAGAGGTAGAAGTGCTTCGAAACAAATAGTCACGGCACCAAACAGAGAACAAAAGGTGCTGAATAAGGAGAGAGTAAACAGACTCATACCTAGCCACGCGCCAAAGAGATAGGTGAACCAACAAAAAAGAGCCTCGCTGCCAAATAGAGACATGGCCACGCAGCAAATGAGTGAGCTGGCTCACCTGGCAACGAGTATGTCGCCCGAGAACTGGCCGCATTCTGCCATAATTGTGCTGCCAACCAGAGAAATAAAATAGCCACACTGCAAGCAAGAGACAGGACACCGCCGCAAGCGAGAACAGAGAGCTCTGGTCGTTCTACTACACAAGGAGTGAGCATCCTACTACCAAACTGACATGAGGCAACAAGAGATGTAGCAAAGCCACCAAAATGAGATAGACCCGGACCAGAGAGATGGCCAAGCTGGCCAACGCTGCCAACAAGAGAGATGAATCCACAATACCAAAAAGCTAAGATAGCTGGCCACTTCGTCATTTAGGTGGCAACCACTTCCCAGCCATAGAGAGATGACAAGGCTACCAACAAGATAAATAGCCACACTGTAAGATATATAGGGGTGGTTACATTACAACTTCCAACAGGAAACTTTGGTGCAAACTTTGGCTTAAAAGCTTGCTACTCACGTGTTGCTACAATAGTTTTGGCGGGAAATCCAAAGATTGGAGTCTGGCCTTCTCATGCGCTGTCATCACGCATCACATACATCATGTGCACACACTACAAGTAGAGGCAACATCATAGTTACAGATGTATCAAAAAGACAGTATTTAGGTAATATCTAGAGTAACAGGTAACATGCGATAGCAGGACTCTGTTGTACCCGTACCTGCCCAGTTTTTTGCCCCGCTCGCTGGTGGCTCTACTTGTAGTGTGCATGATGTGCAGTACAAGCGCTACGTGATTTGTTTCTTGACACAAATCTATTTTCAAAAGAGGTTTCTGCGAATCGTCAATATACTATTCTTACTATTACTATGCTTTCGTAGAAACAACCATGCATCAATAACATTCATATATAACTAGATCCACCTGCTTGGTGGTGACAGATAGGGTTGGTTTTCTTTGCAAGGGGTAGGATAGATCCAGATCATGTCCTAACAAACTGGCCAACAAAACAGACCCAATGTTGGTCCAAGAAGAACTCATGATTGAATAACCCCCTTGCAATTTATGGTTTTGGCATTTTGGGACACTTACTGAATTTCATGTAACACATTACTAGTTCCGATGTACATGTAACACTTGTTGATTTCAATAATAATTCCTATGTATTCATGTAGAAAATCAAATTCCTATGTAAAATTATATGACATTTTTGTGACACTTAGTGAATTTGTGTAGGTTTAGACTAATTCCTATGTGGATGTCACACTTAGTGGTGTCGGTGGTGATGATGGTGATGATGGTGATGAGGGGAATTGCATTATTTGCACAATGGAGATAAGGTAACCCTATCTGATATTAACTTATAGCTGATGATTCTTTTCTCATACAGCGTCGCGATACGGTACAGTGGAGTACCACGAATTGTGCCCCCAAACTCGGCTTGTGCCCCCCTCTTCGTGACCAGGCTAGGGTTGAGATTTGTGTCCCCTTTGTTTGTTGGGAAAGCACAAAGCTAAGTGTAGAATTAAGTTGTGCCCCCTCTGATTAGAGGCTAGGTCCGAGATTTGTGCCCCCTGGGGGGCAAAATTCATGGTACTCCACTGTAGTAGATACACATAGTGTATCTAGAGGCCCAGATGCAGCTAGTACTGTATCGCACATCTAGTAGCGCTGTGTTTGGAAAAACCGGGTAATTCCCGGTAATTACCGGTTAATTCTCGCAATTTCCGGGTTTCGTGTCTGGTAACGCGGCATCCAGGGTAATCGTGGATGACCGGTAATGACCGGATGGGTTCGCAATTACCGTATCATCGGGTAATCGCGTTGTACCGTATGCAAGGCAAAGCTAGTGGTAATGCGCTTCGGGCGCACAATCACCCGATTTGACCCCAGTCCGATGGTAATTACTGCGCGGTAATCACGGTAATCGGGCACAATTACCGGGTAATTACCCGGAAAGTACCCGATTACCACGATTACTGTGCCTCGGGCGGTAACCCATTACCCGGTAATTCCAAACACAGTAGTAGCATACGTAGTAAACGCTAGAAAAGCTAGGGCGCGCCAAAATGATGCACCGGCTGGGAGCACCACGATCCAGGCCACTAACAAATGGCCATCTAACATCGTCAATATTTTCTTTTTTATTCTTTTTAGGCATTATCACATACTCTCTACATAAATTATACAATATATCATCCCCTACGTAGGTCTATATTTTAGTAGATTCAAATGAAGGGTGTGACACTCTCATTGTTTTTCACAGTCGATGCATGTATTAGTCCCGTGGGATGCAGCCGTCTTCCTGACACCATGACCATGGCGGCCGTCGGCCCCGTATGACAACCCTTATTGCCGAACATGGCTTTATAGCATGGTTGATATGTTAAAATATCACTAGGTATATACAGTACTAGTCGATAATAGATGAGTATAACTAAATTCATATGCACGAGAAGACTAAATTGAGAAGCGAAGCCTAATTTAGAGAACAGTAAGATGAGAAGCGAACTGTGGGATTGAATAAGTGTGATTAGGTTGTGACACCAAATACGTAGGTTTGTATTGTGATTGTACAGATGACATAGCCGTGACACTGTCCCTGCATATTTACATGGCGTAACATGAGATGTTTACATACGAAGGAACAGTATGTAATACGCGAACACTAATTACAGACGAGTAGATTATTTAACTCATAAAAACACAACTGAACAACTCCATCACATCAAAGTACTACAATACTTTATGTTTAAATCATATCTAATATTAGCAGGTACTTCATTAGCTGGAACTACATACACAGGAGACTTCAACACGATTATAATTGTTAGATCTAGAGATATCTCCGTGTGGTCTAACATAGAAAGAAAGAAGAGCTAATTAGTGAGTGTGTTTTATCGGTGAAAAATCAAGAGGATTGAGAGATGAGCGACGTGATCGAATCGACGATCAAAGTGATTCGCTTCAGTGGGAAGATGAAGGATTTTATGATTTGAAAGGCGAGGTTCATGGCGTGCGCGAACCAGAGGAAATCTTATCGGATTATCAGCGGGGACGAAGCGATTTTGTTCAAATCGGACTGCGAAACAGCGCTGGCGATCGACGCAACAGCACGCACGACAGCACATACAGAAGCTTGTCGTGAAGAGCTTTGAGTCGTCATCGTCCGCCTATTCTGATTTGCTATTGTCGATGGATGCATCGACAAACGCAGGACACGTAGCGTTCGCGATCGTCCATCTATCGACGACGCCGGCAAATCCGGAGGGCGATCCGAAGCGCGCGTTCAATTTGTTGATGAGGAAGTATGAACCGAAGACGGCGCCGAACTCCATCGAGCTCGAGAAGAAATTTGCGAACAGCAAGCTGTCGCATGATGAGGAGGATCCGGATGAATGGATCACAAATCTCGAGAGGATTCAAACCAGGATGTATCAGGTGGTGATTCAAGGTAAGTTGGACAAGAGTGATGTCGACGTTGTTTTGCATATTTTGGCAAATGAACAACAGGTGGCGACTCTTCAGTCCAACCTTGACTCGGATCCCATGTTAGTCACGATTGAGAATGTGCGTGACGTACTCAACGCTAGGTACGCGAGAATCCAAAAACATCGCGGCCAAGTGACCAAAAGTGAACATGAGAAGGCCCTTGCTGTGGTTTCAGCTAAAATAGCAGCAATGTTGGAAAACGAAGTAGCTTTCTTCGTTAGGTCCTTCAAGGGCAGGTGTGATGAGTGCGGCAAATATGGTCACAAGGGGGCAGATTGTGGGGAAACGGGCGATGGTGACGAAACGTCGTCTGAAAGACCCTTCAACGGAAATTGTTATCACTGCGGAATGTGCGGCCACAAGAAGGCAGACTGCAGAAAATTGAAAGCGCAGCAAGAAATGACTGCTCTTGTATGCTGGGAAGACGAACAGAACTCACAAAGCTTTGTTGATGAGTTGGGTTTGATGGCACAATTTGGGGAAATTGATCATTCTTGCAAATTGGAAGGCCAGAAACAAGAAGTTCTCTTTCAGAGAAATCCCACGACTGTGGAATTGGTAGATGTCGGAAAATACTGGGAGGAACCTGAGAGTTCCTTAGATGATCTTGAATCGGCTTTAAATCCAGCCGTCGTGCCAGAAAGAAAAGAGTCGTTTGTATTTGATTCCAACATGAGTGAGGACCAGGATATAGTTAACATGTTTGGTCACTCGGAGTATTCCAGTGTGGAAGGCAATGGGCCATGTGCTAAGTTAGATCGGGTGAGAAAATCACAGGTCATTGAGGAGTCGCCATGCAAGAAGCTGAAGCTTGCTAGGGCGCATAGTATAGACAGCGAAGAAGGACTAGTCTTCCGGTTGAGCTGTCTTGAAACCGGGATCCCGGAGTGTCTCAGGTTAAGTAGTGACAGCTGCAATAACTCGATGGTAGGTGAAAATCTCTCGAATAAACCAGCCCGGGGTGATGAAAAATTGTTTGTCTCGATTGAAGCTTTAACCGGTACTCATGATGAGAAGGTCGCGTCATGCATCATTGATGGGCGGACTTTAATAACCGCACATTTTATTGTGATACCGGGACTTCGCATAATTTAGACAAAGACACGAAGGGGCTGTACAATAAGGAGAGAATTCACGAGGTCATTGGAGGAATTAGTAATGGTAGGCAATTGATCGCCACATGGAAAGGGCAAAAAGACTACAGAGTCATTCCCGTTAATGGCAAATCATGGGTCATTCGTGGAGTTACCGTCAAGGTTGCTGAAAAGGCTGGTGTAAGGCGTTTTGGTGGGCACCTTGAACATAAGGCACGGGTGGGTAAACTGACCACAAACCAAAAGGGGGAATTAGTATTCAATTACCCGAATGGGAAACAGATCGTTTGTGACAGACGTCACGCAACGAAGAATGGATGGGTATCTGGTTTTGAACTCGAACCTGTAGTAGAATCGGAAAATTTAGCTTTTGGCTTTTTTCTTTCTATTAGTACCATTTATACGTAATTTGAAAAAGGAAGGGATTTCAGTTAGAATTATTAGATGTGACAATGCTAGAGAAAATATAGCATTCGAAAAAGCAGCAAAAGAAGCGGATCTCGGACTAACATTTGAATATACTGCACCAAATACACCACAGCAAAATGGAAGAGATGAACAACAATTTCAAACACTATATGGAAGACTTTGTTCTATGCTCAGAAGCTCAGGACTTCAACAGCTCTTGAGGGATAAACCATGGTGTGAAGCTGGAAATAATGCAACACTTTTAGATGGTATTTTGGTGCGGGAAGGGCAAAATTTATCAAGTTTTCAAATATTCCTTAGGAAGGGTAAAAAGACAATTATTATCCCAACAATTGATAGGACAAAGAAATTTGGAGAAACCTGTGTTGCTGCAAAAAGAACTGGAATCAAAGCTAAATTAAGTGATAGGGGAAATGAAATGATATGGCTAGGATACTCAGAGAATCATCCTGTAGGTACACACCGTCTTCTAAATCCAGAGACAAACCGTAGCAAACAAAGCAGAGATGCGACCGTCTTTGAAGATAAAGTCACAACATCTCCAGAATCTCCACTCCAAGCTGAAGCTCAACTCAAAGAAGAGGATAGAGCAGTAAGGAAAAGAGTAGAAGATAAACAAACAGGCCATAGAGTCAGCTTTTCAGATGATGAATGTGATGAATATTCAGTACCAGTTTTAGAGTCTAATGATAATGATGATGACTTGGTACCAGATTTGATTAGCATATCAGATGGAAACGATAGTAGTAATGAAGAAAATAATAGTGAAAACGAGGAAGAGTTTGAGCGGTCAAGAGCAGGAAGGGTGGTACATTTACCAGGTGAAAATTGTCACGGTTTTAGGACCATTTCAAGGCATGTACAGCAGTATGCACAGGACAGAAGAAGTCCTAGGTTAGCCAAATCGTGAGAAAAAGTGAGCTCAGGATGGAAGGTTAGAAATTCTATAGATAGTAGAGAAAAGGAAAGTGACAATATTCCAAATCAGGAAAGTAATACTGACGATAATAGTAAAACAGTTCGTGCAGTAAAACAGCTTGAGGCATTTTATAATGATGAAGCTAAAGACTTCCTGAAGGCACAGAACGAGTCACAGCAGTCACAACACCAAGTTCAGGTTGAAGCTCCAGATAAAAGTAATCCCAAACAAGTGATTCCAGCAGTCATAGCAGATGATAGCGACAACGAATCTGGAAGGGAAATCTCAGCTATAAGCTTTGAACAGAAGATGAATCCAGACCTTTTGTGCAAAACTTCACAATTGGTAAAGCCAGAAGCAAGAATGACACAAGATGTTGAAGAACCAACTTCTTTTGACAAAGCTTGGCACCACATGGATCAAGTTCAGCGAGCAAAATGGCGAGAGGCAATAAACAAGGAGTTTAATGACATGGCTAGTTGAGAGGTGTGGAAAGTAATTCCAGGATCAGAAATGCCATCTGGACGAAAGTGTGTGAGATGTAAATGGGTATTTAAAGTCAAACGCAAAGGGCGAAACTCCCTCACAGCAGATGAAAGAGCACTGCAATATGTTTTTCAGATATATGCATAAGTCAAAGATGACAGAAATTCAGTATTAGATGATACTCAGGAAGGGTGTTAAAATATCACTAGGTATATACAGTACTGGTCGATAATAGATGAGTATAACTAAATTCATATGCACGAGAAGACTAAATTGAGA
>JAZGVR010000102.1:0-13149 GCA_037356255.1 Thalassiosira tumida | reverse complement strand
ATTATGACCCATTTAGACTAACATGACCAATGGTGGTCATTGTCACTTGCATGGACCTCCAGCGCTGCTCGAATTCACCTATGCAAGAGCCGTTGTCTTGGCACCCCGACGCATTATGCATGCATATTTGTATGACCACTAGTGGGAGCTGAGAGTCCCATGGGCCTAATGTATCCCATTATGACCCATTTAGATTCAAATGACCAATGGTGGTCATTGTCACTTGCATGGACCTCTGGCGCTGCTCGAATTCACCCATGCTGGAGCCGCTGTCTTTAAGGGCCTACGCATTATGCATGTATATTAGTATGACCACTAGTGAGAGCTGAGAGCCCCATGGGCACAATGTATCCCATTATGACCCATTTCGACTAAAATGACCAATGTTGGTCATTGTCACTCACATGGACCTTTGACGCTGCTTAAATTCACCCATACTGGAGCCGTTGTCTTGACAGGCCGACGCATTATGCATGCACATTGGTATGACCACTAGTGGGAGCTGAGAGACCCATGGGCCCAATGTATCTTATTATGAGCCATTTAGACTAATATGACCATTGGTGGTCATTGTCACTCAAATGGACCTCCGACGCTGCTCGAATACACCCATGCTGGAGTGGCCGACGCATTATGCATGCATATTGGTATGACCACTAGTGGGAGCTGAGAGCCCCATGGGCCCAATGTATCTTATTGTGAGCCATTTAGACTAACATGACCAATGGTGGTCATTGTCACTCAAGTGGACCTCCGACGCTGCTCGAATACACCCATGCTGGAGGCGTTGTCTTGACAAGGCAACGCATTATGCATGCATATTAGGATAACCACTAATGGGAGCTGAGAGCCCCATGTATCCCATTATGACCCTTTTAGCCTAGAATGACCAATGGTGGTCATTGTCACTCACATGGACCTCCAACGCTGCTGGAATGCACCCATGCTGGAGCCGTTGTCTTGATAGGCCGACGCATTATGCATGCATATTGGTATGGCCACTAGTGGGAGCTGAGAGTACCATGGGCCCAATGTATCCAATGTGGACCCATTCAGACTAAAACGACCAATGGTGGTCATTGTCACTCACATGGACCTCTGACGCTGCTCAAATGCACCCATGCTGGAGCCGTTGTCTTGACAGGCCGACGCATTATGCATGCATATTGGTATGACCACTAGTGGGAGCTGAGAGCCCCATGGGCCCAATGTATCCCATTATGACCCATTCAGACTAAAATGACCAATGGTGGTCATTGTCACTCACATTGACCTCCAAAGCTGCTCGAATGCACCCATTCTTGAGCCGTTGTCTTGATAGGCCGACGCATTATGCATGCGTATTGATATGACCACTAGTGGGAGCTGAGAGCCCCATGGGCCCAATACATCCCATTAAGACCCATTTAGACTAAAATGACTAATTGTGGTCATTGTCACTCACATGGACCTCCGATACCACTCCAATGCACCCATGCTAGGGCTATTGCCTTGACAGGCCGACGCATTATGCATGCATATTGGTATGACCACTAGTGAGAGTTAAGAGCTCCGTGTGCCGAAAGTATCCCAATATGACCCATTTAGACTACCATGACCAATGTTGGTCATTGTCACTCACATGGACCTTTGAGGCTGCTCGAATTCACCTATGCTGGAGCTGTCGTCTTGGCAGGCCGACGCATTTTGCATGTATATTGGTATGACCACTAGTAGGAGCTGAGAGCCCCATGGCCCAATACATTTCATTATGACCCATTTAGACTAAAATGACCAATGGTGGTCATTGTCACTTGCATGGACCTCTGACGCTGCTCAAATGCACCCATGCTGGAGCCGTTGTCTTGGCAGGCCGACGCTTTATGTTGGAACCCCAAAGGACGGGTACACGAGAACGGGTCCCCCGCCACGGGTCACCCCAGTTAAGGTTATCCCATCAAGGTTTCGACTAGCTAAGCTAGGCAGAGCAATCGCCGCCTTAACGTGGCACGAGGCACTACTGCCCGCACTACTGCCCGTACCATGGGCACCCCTACAATACGTCCAACACACATGCGCATGACAACAGACCAGCCACCTTATGTCACGAGTGCGAATCATGCATGATCCACGCAGGCGTGCAATAAGCAAGACTAACTACAGTAGTAAGTGGTGGCCAATACGTTAGACGTTTGGCAACACTCGTAATAAGTTAGAACAACCTTTTATGCTAGTCAAATGCGTGATCAACAGTTCTAACTTCAACAGATCAAGCTAACCAAAGTTTACCTTCAGAAAGCGAGGCGTCCCCACCGAGAGCGATCGACCGACCAACGCTATCAACGGTGTCACAAAAATTGCGAATTCTCTGCAGGTTCACACCAGCATCAAGAACAACTAGAGTGATATCCCCTAAATTCACGTCATCCCCACCGAGAGCGATAGACGGAATTGATCGTGAGACGCGTCATATCGACAGCGCCACGTAGGAAGAATCCACTTCTCCCGCTAAAAGAGTACAGCTCTATAAAATGAGTACTCCTACAATTACTAAAACGAACACGGTCGAAAAGATCGGCAAGATCCCAGGACTTTTCCTGCGGCCGACGGGTCCCAATCTTTACGCGTGTGTCGTTGACCTCGTCACAAAACTCCAGGGCATCCCATGCTATTCGACGCCAAATCACGGCTATTCAGGAATGGTGGATGAACCGGCGATATACGCGCTCAGCGCGCCGGGAGCTCCGTGGACAGATTGGCCAGATCCGGGACCGCACCGGACGATCAATCCATCATTGAAGACGGCCGGTCAGGCTGACTCACTGGTGAATTTCACCTTTAAGAAAGGCATCTTCGACTCTGAAACGTACATGAGGACCGCAATCATTGATGCAATGAATATCGCCATCCCAAAAGAATACCGCCGAGCGATCAACGGGGCATTAGGAGCCCGGAACTACCCGCCCACGGGCAGTCCGCGGGCCATCTTCGCGGCACTCATCAAATTACACGGTAAATTATCTCCCTCCGAGAGAACGGCGCAAGACACCAAGTGGTCAACGCAATGGAACCCAGCGTTCCCAATCGAGACGTACTTCGATCGTCTCGGTGATGTCTTTGTCATGTCGATAACCAATCTGCCGGCGTACACGGAATAACAAATGTGTTCCCGTGCGATCACGGCGATAGAAATGTTAGGGCTGTTTACTACGGCCCTTTTAGAATGGCACGGGTTTCTCCTCTCCAACCAAAATTGGAACCAGTTGAAGTCCCATTTCGGGGAGGCGTACGGGGTATATTTACAGTCTCGACCGATACTTAGCATCCCCCACACGGGAGCCGCGTCCAATGCGCAGTCGATCGACTACGAACCGCCAACTGAGGAAGAGGACAATGCGTCCATCATTAGCTTCACCAACACAATGGGGAGCATGTCAATGGCAAACAGCGCCAATGCGCAGACGGCTTGCGAGGACTCGTTTGCCATGCGCCGTGAGATCGCGGCCCTCCGCCAGGAGGTGGCTAACAACGCCCACATGGCCGCGCCGCAGCCAGGGTACATAGGGCCACCGCAGTGGGCGATACCCGCGGCGTCGCCCCAGTGGGCCATGCCACCGCCCGGCGCGGCTATCCCGCAGACCGCGTACGCCGCGGTCCCACCCCCCGCCACGTCCGCGTACGTCACTATCCCGCAGCCCACCGCAGCGGGCATTCCACCGCCCGCCTCCAGGTACGGCAACTATCAGCCCCCCCCCCAATGCGGACAAGGGGGTAGAGGTGCGGGAAGAGGTGGTACAGGAAGGGGTTATAATAACCGCAAGCCGAAAGGAACGCGTGCCACCGCACGCAGCGACGCGTACGGCGCCCAACCTCCGGCAGCAACCACATACAGCACGACCTCCCAGCAACACGCCGTCAAGAGGTTTCCCAACTGGAGCATGTGTATGAGCTGCGGGTTTGATTTACCAGATTGGCACACTAGTGTCACCTGCCCCGCATCCTGCTGCAAGCCGGACTACCAGAAGGGATGCAACCGCCAGAATTACCTGCAGTATCAGGCGGCGGGGCACACTATAGGATAAAGGGGGTTCATAAGACTCAGTTTCCCCCGCCTGGAATGTGACCGGCAGGGGCGGCAGAAAATTTAGATTGTAATGTTTCTATAGTATCAATTGATACGAACCCTATGCCGAACCCCACCAATAACCCCATAGCATTTCCCGCACACACAGAGTGTGCAACGACAGTGTTACCACCCCCAACCTTGTGCACTGATACAATAATAAGACCTGTCTCCCGTTACGAAGTAAAGGGAGAGGTAGAACGTATGACGGCAGTGCATGCCACAAAGCAAAAACTTCCATCACCTCAGCAAGTGTACGACATCGATGAAGATGCCACGCTAGGAGTATCCAACCAGTCTGCCAACAGTCAAGGGTGGAAGGTCCTAGGGTGGGATGATACCACCGATACTACTTGCCCCACGACTGACGATAATTTATCCAGCGATGAAGAACCAACAACATACGAGGCATACCGAGAAGAAGAGCTGCAAGCAGCAACATGTCTCACGATACAGAACAATCAATGTATGAGACTACCATTTGGAGGACCAAATGAGAACAAGATGGCTACCAAATGGAAGCGGAAAATACGCAACCGCAATCAGCGTAAATATGGACGAGACGAAAAGCCAAACAGATGGGTTGAGACATACCCACCAATGCCAAGTCCACCAACCACCACTAAATTTGGAGCATGGTTGAACATGGTCAAGGATAACAGTTTCAATGAACCACCAAATTCATCACTGATTTTTAATACGAAAAATTTAGTCAATATGGTTAAATTTGCAATTTCAGATTCCGGAGCAACGGCGCATTTTTTTAATTGAAGGTGCCCCTGTTGTAAACCTGAGGGTGGCCGAGTTTCCAGTGGCTGTTAAATTACCCAATGGAACTATAATTTATTCTACTCATACTTGTAATCTTGATATTCCTTGGTGTTGAAGACACATTATCGCTTCCGACCTTCTCCTGAAGAGAGGAGGAAATATGCTCAAATCCAAATATATGTAGTGCTTAGATTATTGCTATTAAGTGAGAACATACTTTGTTCTTCCCATAATTGCGTCACATATAATTCACATATAGTATCCGTGAGTTCGCCGCGCTACTCTCACGTCATCATGCATATACACCCCATCGGCTTAATGTGTCATGTATCTCCCCATTGTGTCATCGGAACACTTCCGATCCTCTCGGAATGCTTCCGACACGTCACAACGTGTCTACTGCCCATCTACCTATTCCACAATAGGCCGTGGGACTTACTTACTGTTTCAGTACGGGTTCCCCTGCTTGATCCATAAGAAACTTTGTTAGGGCGGGTAATCGGGCCGTCTTGTTCCTCCAGTGGGGTCCAAGACCGGGCCCGTATTTGCTAACCCCCAACACACTCCTTCGATTCATCGCTGGCTTAACCGTGTTAGCTCTGCTTTGAAGAAAAACCTTGTTAATACCCCTTGGTATTCCCTTAGTCTGTTTATTCGGATGTAACTTACTTGGTCTCAACGGTACTCGTTGTTTCTTTCGAGTGATTTCTTCTTTTTGTAGGATCTCATTGTCTGTCGCGGATATGATATCTGATTCTTCTTTTGGCATCAGTAGTGGGTGGGTTCTTCGTCGTTCCCTGTCATCATCATAATCTGCCAATATTCCCATTACCACAGCCCTCATGACTCTGAATTTTGTACCTTGGAGAGGTTTTGTGTTGATGTCTCCCCACATCTTGTCTGTTTCCTTGTGATGAACTTCAAGGTTGCCCATAGCAATCTTGTTACAGATTAGGAAGAATCTGTTTTTGATGTGCTTACTCTTCTTACCGGCAGACATACGACCGTTCTTTGCTAACAGGATGGTCGACTTGTTATCCTGGTACAGGATGTTGTGCTCTATTGTGTGACCCTGTGCTTCCATGAAGTACTTACACCATAGTATCAATCCGAGTATATCAGCAATACCTATGAGTTCCGCCTCAGTCGAGCTGCCTCTGTTCATTTTCTGTTTTCGTGCAATACTAATTATTGCCTCGATGCCCATTGACATCACAGCTCCAGTGTGACCCTTGCAGTCTGGATGAACCGCATATGACGCGTCAACCCACCATTCTATTATACTTAGATAATTCGCCTTCATGTGACGCTTCATATACATTTTCCCTTTTAAATACATCATGAGGTGTCTTAACTTACTCCAGTCGTCTTTGTCTGGTTCCTTCACTATAGTCGTGAGGAACGATATTGTAGTCTCTATATCGGGTCTTGCTCTTTTGCATAAAAATTGTAGCTGTGCCGTTGTGCGGTGGAATTGAATAGCCCGTTCTTCCGGAATCAACTCTATGTCGTCTTCTCTTACGTTGAATAGATGGTCTGCTGCTGGTGTAGCCCTCGAGCTTCACACGTCTTCTGGGAATTCTTCGATCACTTGTTGCAGGTACTTAATCATGGAGAAGATCATCGTCTCAGGTACGCTTGCGAAGTCAAAGTCTTGACCCAGGTACTCATGTATCTTACTTCTGCTTATGATTGTTTTTGGGCCATAAATCTTTGCAAGTGTTAATGTGAACGCCGTGATGACGACCTCTTCCATGTAGGTCACAGACAAATCATCAACATGCCAACATACGGACATTTGTTTACCGTTTACCATCTTGTTTGCTACGCACAGATCATATGGGTTGATTACGAGTCCCACAAACTCCAGATCACTCCTTAGTATCTTGTAGAAAAGGAGGGAAGCGCGCAACATCCCATAAAGAGGGGACGCCCTTCTTCGAAGTGGTCACATATTCCCGGTACACAGATGGGTCAACTTTGACCATTAGTTCTGCGAGCTTACCTCTTAGCAGCATCAGTACGTCCTCGTCATTTCCAGCGTGTAGGAATGCGTTGGCGACATCCATGATCCCTTGGGCCCTTCCTTGGTGCGCAGCAGTCATACCCAACAGGTACACACTCTCCGTCATAACTGTCGGCGACGATCCATCTGATTTTTCATATCCGTCATACGATTGCTGTTTGCTCCCATCAGCCACGTCACGTGCTTTTATATTACCATTTCTCTTTTCTGTGATAAACAGTAGTGATTCCAACGCCTTATTTTTCTGTTCGTATGATAAGTCTTTTGCGAACTTTGGGATGAAAGCGTTAAGGGCGTGAATCTGTGACAGTTCAGCATCAACTGCTGCTTCCGCCCTGTCACCGAATTGCTCGAGCCCTTTTTGCAGGTTGTACTGCTGTGCAAGGATAACCCCAATTATGTGGGATTCGATTTCTTCCTCTGACATCTTACGTGGCGCATCCTTGGCGTCATCAGTGAGTTCCATAGCAATTACTCCCTGTTTGGTACTATATCCCGCGCCTGCGAATTGCAGGCCCAGTAGCGCCCCATTGCTTTCCCATCCTACGCCGGCACAATTGACGCCTTCACTGTGGAATTGGCCTCGTTCGCCGGAAAGTGAGGGTGTAAAAAAAGTTGACTGTCTTCTTACCCGTGCCCCTCTCCCCATGGGGGTAATCTCATCTTTGTCGATCAGTTCATCATCGTCACCTTTTTCGTCACTGCTATTGTCATCGCGTGGCACAAGATTAGGTGGCTTGTACTGATCATCATCAGAGTTGCCATCATCCTTGTCATCGGATTCCACGTCCTCTACGATTGTGTCTTCCACGATTTGTCGCGCGGATGTTCTTGGCTGTTCATTGTTGAGCCCTGCGGCCTGGCGTGCCGAGGCCGCGCGAGCAGAAAAATGTACGACTTCACGTACCGGTTCTTTGGTGGCGCCTCCTAATTGCTCAGTATCACTGACTAATTCTATACCTGGGATGTTGGCAATAATGTCAGGGTGTATCAATTCGACCTCATCTTCGTTGACGTGGATTTCATCCATGTCATCATTTTCCCAATCAAACTTCTTTTCATGCCTGTTAAGGAATTTAATAGTGTCCTTGCCCCTGGCGTGGTCCTTCTTACCCTTCTTGATATGTTTCTTAGCTAGGGCGTATACCTTCTTAAGTAGGTCATCCGGCCAAGGCATCTGCTTGACAGTCCTTCGGACCACGACCTCGCAGGTATCTAATTTTAGACACTTTACCAAACCTTGTTGATTTCCTGACGGCCCCAAAGCAATACAACTGTCTGTCCTGTCAATGTTGGTATTCGTGACGATGTGGTCGGGACTTGCTTCCACGTACGCACCGACTTCTGCCCTGCAGTCTTTTCGGAAGTCCAGGGTTCGTCCTGTTACTAGTTCCCTCGCGGAGAAACCTCCCGTAATTTTGTTTTGCGGGGGGAACGCGTTAAGCCACATAGTAACGTTATACACAATATCAACAATAACCAACTGTGGAATCAATGGAAATGGCAATAGGGATGTATCACATCTGGTGCGCTCTTTCAGCACACGAATCCTCCGTTCGATTTCAGTGACGTGTTCTCTCGCCGCTGCCGTGTTAACTTCCAACAAACCGACATCTTCTTTCACTTTGTCAAATTATTTATCCATGTAGCAGACTCTGACAATAAATCCACCGCGCGCGTACATTTTTATAACTTTTATTGACAATTTAGACAATTCTACGACAGTACGCCCAGGCACGTATTCAGTGGTTGTCATTTTAATCTCTTTTGAATAGGTGACTAAAAGTGGTAACCCACTGATAAACATCAGGTCCGCCGTCAAGGTTACATTCTTGTGCAGCCGATAGAAGTCTCTAGGAATTTTTAATCTTTCCCCCATTGTCTTTGTGAATTTCACTGGCTGTCTAATTGCCGCCCCCGTCAATCTGGCACGATTGGGACCAACAATGGCGTGGGCGTTATCAATATCATCGACTGTAACCGGACAATTTTTGAGACATCTATCACTCACAATCTCTTTGTACCTATCATCTGGTGGGTTCCCTAGTGGTGCCTGAACTTTTCTGGCCATAGTAGCTCTGACAACCTCGTCTTCTGTGAAGTTCTTGAAGTTCTCGCGAACCGTTTCGATCAAAGCGAGCCCTGTCTTCGCGTACTTACGTAGGTCAAGGAATGGAATTCCTTTGCAGACCCCCGTATCTTGTTCAAATACTATATCTTCTCCTTGTGGGGTAGTTACGACCCAGTCACTGTCGGTGTGAGTAGATACGTTGTATCCTGCTTTTTCTAACATGGGAACTGATAATAAATTGGCTGTTCCCTTCTCATTTAACCATACTTGAAAATTACCCCACTTTCCTCTCATATTCGTAGTAGTAGTTCCTACGTTGCAACGTCCGTTCATAACCATAGAGCCTTCCTTGACGTCACTTAGGAATTGCTTGGCAAAGAAGGCGTGATATGTTGCACAACTGTCTAGGTACAGCTTATGTGGTGCAAGCGTGTATCGCCGTTTCGAGGTTTGGCCCTGAAGTATTCCCTTAGCCGCCATCTCTTGGTGTAACATACCCTTGACAGCTGACTTGCCCTCCTGCGACTTCCTTTGGGTTGACGCACTCCTTGATTTCTTCGCGATCTCTTGAGTTGAGCCACTCGTTGATTTCTTCACGGGTTCTTGAGTCGAGGCACTCCATGATTGCTTCTCGATAACTGAGGTCCTCTGATTCGCGATGTGGCCCCCGGGTGTTCCCGTGGCCCCCGTCGATTTTGGCACCGTTCTGGTTACCACCTTGGGTACGGCGGAACTCTTGGCTTATTTGGGGTTACGCGCACTCCTTGGTTCTCGTACATCCTGCGCACTCCTCAATTTGTGTAAGGCAGTGACCGACTTGATCCAAGCCGGTTCAGGTTGCGATGTCGTCTGTGACGTCACATCGTCACCGTTCTGTCTTTCGACCGGAACCGCGTTCTCGACCTCCGCGGCTTCTAAAACATCCGTGGCAACACCGCCGAAGGTATTACGTACCTCGTTTTTTAATCGTCGCTCGTCGGCTTGCTCCAGCGTCGACCCTGTACCGTCCACGCTTGCTCGTCGCTCTGTGTAGCAGGTTCCGCGAACGTCACTCCTCGAGGTTGGGGTGTTCCTACCTCCGCGTACCCGAAACCGTACTGTTCGATCTTGTCGTACCCGGGCGCAGCCTCAAATTCCTCGCCAACGTTGACGTCGAGCATTCTCTTTATGAGCTGCTGGAACTGCAGCAGTTCCGCGTAGGACGGCTTGCTCCCCGAGCTATCCGAAATCTTCGATGCGTCCTCGTCCTGGACCGCCGCGTTGATTACGCCCGAGGTGGACTTCTTGTCTCCGCCGCCGCCGTTTTTCTTCTTGAACGCGTCTTCGGCCACCTTGTAGGCCGCAGTTATCTGTGCTGGTGTTGCTGTCTTGCAGAACTTGGCCATGTGGCCGGGCTTCCTGCAGTAGTAACACTGTCCTGTGATGCGTGGGTTGTCGGTCTTGACGAATGCCAACCCTCCGGCTTGCGCGGGCTCGGCCTTCACCGTTGTCTTCGTCGTCGGCGCGCTGAAGTTTGCCATGAACCGTTTCATCCCCGGGAGCTCCGTCGGGTATACACCATCGCCTCTGTTTAGATGCTCGTTGGCAAGGTACTTCTTCACCGTATCGTACGGTTCTCCGTCTGCCATTAGCAAAAATAGGTAGGAGAGGAACTCCTCGTAGCTGCTCTCCATGGCTTCGTCTTAAAGTTCTTTCGTTTTACTGATCCTGTCGGCGGGGTCAAGGTTGCGAGCGTCGTCGCGTTGATCCCTTTCTTGATCATCAGCGCCAGTAAGTGCTTCTCGTACATCAACTTGTGGAACCCCGCGTTCCCATCATGCGCGTTCACCGTCGCGACCCGCGCCATAAAAATCCTATAGTACTCCTCGAGCGGCTCATCGAGTTTCTGGTGGGTGCACGTCATATCGACATGGCACTCCACGAGCACCATCACCCCCTGCTTGCTCTCTTTTAGGTTGTGCGTGATGTTGCGTAGCATCTCGAGGAGCATGATTGCATCCGACGCGGCTTCTGCGGCGTCCCAATTCGCGTTGCTTTGTAGCTCGATGACGACGTCAGGAGCGCTGTGGAGGAGTAGGAGATTATAAATCTTACCGTTGATTTCTTTCCAGGCGACCCACAACTTCTTGTTGTCTTTCTTGGCCTCCATATATTCCTCAAGCTCGAACTTGACATTGATGTCCATATCTACTGGGGTTCTGTCGCGCATCGTCGTCCCGTCTGTTCCAGTTTCGAATCTTTTGGCCGTCTTCGCAAATCCTGGCGTCGTCGACCAGTACATTCTCACCAGTTTTTCCGCATCAATGTACGTAGGCGCGGTCAATTCCTGCATTGCTTTTGTAGTTCGAGAGGCTGGTGGTCACGAGGGTGAACTGCGCCGCGTCCTTTGATGCTCCCTGGGTGTAGCACACCTCGTCCATTCCCGGCTTTGGCGCTTTGAACTTCTTAGTCCCGACTGCCGCTGCTCCACTCGCCTTTCCCGGGGCCGCCGATTGGCGCGCCGCATAACTGCTGTTGTATCGTTTCTTACCCATTTTACCTTACTGTCATCATCTCGTAGTCCAATATGGTAGGGCCAGAAATCCCGCTTTTGTCTTTTTCCTTTTTGTTTTAAACCGCTTAATATCGATAATGTTGAAGAGACATTATCGCTTCCGACCTTCTCCTGAAGAGAGGAGGTAATATGCTCAAATCCAAATATATGTAGTGCTTAGATTATCGCTATTGAATGAGAACATACTTTGTTCTTCCCATAATCGCGTCGCATATAATTCACATATAGTATCCGTGAGTTCGCCGCGCTACTCCCACGTCATCATGCACATACGCCCCATCGGCTCAATGTGTCATGTATGATTTTATTTTTATTTAAATTATCGAGATAGAAGAACGGTTCCCGGGGCCACCCTCTGGTTGCATGGGGTTTATCCAGGGAGGCGGGAAAAGAATGGACTACTGCTATGGAAAGTGGTAGGGTCTGGTCTTGCGTCGCTCTGGGCAGTGATGACGGTCTGGCCTTGCGCTATCCTGTTCACTGCCCTATCATGTACATTCTGTCCATGAAACTGGACCATCGATGTGTGTTGACAGTAGCGTATTAACTTCATGCACCCTTTGGTGGGCTGTGCGCTGCCTGGCGACCAATACCAGAGACATCGACGTACGTAGAGTAATTATTTTATGGAAATTGGAGGCGCAGGTCGTCGGCCCTTTGGTTGATCAAGCGTCTACCTAAGTGGATGACAAGGGAAGCAGGAACAATTTCCGTCTCAGCATCTAACCACAGACAGTCTGCCAACAACTCTCAACCAGTTAAGCTCCTGAACGGAGGAGCTGATGAGGCTAGTCAGGCACAGCCTAAGATATTCACCTGCTGATATTCGTTCATGCCACGGCAGAGCACCTGGAACGACGACTGTGATCACGGTTATAGGCGTGAGGAGAGAGTGTTAGTGGTAGAGAACAGTAATGGATGGAGCACCTGTCACAGGTTATAGAACATAGACTGAGCTATCAATGGTGAGTGTGGAACCGAGTAAATCGAAGGTCCTATAAGTGGGCCAGAGCAACCCACTCACAAGAAATTAAAAAAAAATATACAAAAGAACGAAACATAATAAAATATTAATTCAATCAAAATAATGCCAATCTTAAGTTGCGTTAATAGTAGTGCAATGTTGTTGTGTAACATTGTTAAATTTAATTAATATCATGTCAATATCTTTTAGGTTACTAGATGCCGTCATAACGACGGTCTTGGAGAGCTTATATGTTGTTTATGATGTCACAATAGGGGCCTTGGACAGAAACTTCTTA
This sequence comes from Thalassiosira tumida, assembly GCA_037356255.1. Taxonomy (NCBI): domain Eukaryota; phylum Bacillariophyta; class Thalassiosirophyceae; order Thalassiosirales; family Thalassiosiraceae; genus Thalassiosira; species Thalassiosira tumida. The sequence continues at coordinate 363 of JAZGVR010000102.1, read as the reverse complement.
TCAATAGTAAAGATGTCAATTTTATTTTGATCAATCTTGATCAAAGGACTACCAAACGTTCAACTATTGGTTTAATGTGAACCAGGTATAAGCGACATATTACTGAATAGGAGGTGACTGTCAAATCTTGATACGAGCTCAAACTAATGTGACAGACTAGATCCTCAGGGTAAGCGCAATCATACGTCTCAACACAGATAACCCACGGGATAGCAATTTTTATAACTGACCTTTTTTTAAAGTACTCACACTTTTTGATGTTTTTTTTTAAAAGTGCTGATTTAAATAGTGCTAGGGGTAATCAAATGTACCGTATGTTTGCATCGCTTACAGAGTTGGTAGATTGGGGGCCTCTATACTGAG
>JAZGVR010000101.1:0-13464 GCA_037356255.1 Thalassiosira tumida | reverse complement strand
CTCCTCCTACTCCTACTCCTAAGTACTCACCTCCCGCTTCGACCATTTTCCCAACAAGTGTTGTATAGTAGTCGCATCCAAAGGGTTCTAACGGTTCGTTTTACTATAATAGATAATAAACCGTGTTTGTGTTCCTGTCATTGTTTATCCGCATTACGATTAGATCGAAATTGGTCGTTCGTATTCGTTCACATTGTCTATTAGTGGCCCTCAATCCTCAATCGCCCCTCTATCTCTTTTATTTGTGCAATATATGATACCGGCGTACGTAACTCATCGCGGCGAATCTCCGGACACCCGTGTGACACAGAAATCGGCTCCAGACGGCGCCGCCGCTCCTTCTTATTGACCCCCCTGTCGGAGAGAAGAAGAGAGTCACCCCTCCATCTCTTAGAATCGTCCCTCCATCACGTCTATTTGTAAAACATACGATACCGCACCCCCATGTGACACGGAAATCGGCTCCAGACGCCGCGCCGCTACCCGCCCTCCCGCCTCCTTCCTGTTCAATCCCCCCTGTCGACGGCGCTAAGCGACAGCTCAATGACAGCTCAATGACCAGCGGGCTGATCTTCGGCGGCGCGGCGTCGCGGCCTGCGCCTGCGCGTGTTGGACGGCCGGCTGGGCCGCGACGCCGAGGCACGTGGCGGGATTCACGGCTCGGGGGGGCAGCGCGGGGGCCGTGGGAACCGCCATGACGGGATACGCGGTTGGCCCCTGCGTCCCCCTCTGAACCGGTTGTGGGCCGGCAGTGCCGGCGTAATCGTTGCGGTTGTCGAAGAGGGGGACGCTGGTGCTGCTCGGTCCCAGACCTCCGACCGCTGCCGACGATGACACGTGGCTCTATGACCATTATTGGTGTTGATGTCGTTGTTGAACCATCTCGGCTTGTCGTCCTTCGCCATGCAGTTGTCAATATTGTGGGGAGGAGGGGTCTGCTCGAGACGTCGTACTCGAACGCCACGTGGACCGGCGGAGGCAACGCCAGCGGGGACGGGAACGACGGCGGGGCGAACAACAGCGAGCGCCAACGGCGGGGAGACGAGGAGCGACGCGTCGAGCCGAGTTTGAACCAGCTGCGCTGCGGCGGCGGATGTATTACTTGCAGTAGCGGTGGCGGATGTTACGATTGCGATTGCTCTTGCCGTGGCCGAGGGGCCATGACTATGCTTGAGGACGGCGCGTCCGCCACCCACGACGCCCCCCCTTCCTCCACCCCGGCCGGCCTCGTTGATCTCGAGCTCCCTCTCGGACGTCGGCGCCGACCGGTTGCTGGAGGTCGGGCCGGGGATGCCACCCACCGCCGCTGCCTTGACCCTCAAAACAAGCGATNAGGTCGGGATGGGGATGCCACCCACCGCCGCTGCCTTGACCCTCAAAACAGGCGATCAACTTTCACAAGTTTTACCCCATGGTTCACAACACCCTGTACAACATGAAGGTGCTCAACAGGGATAAATTGATATCGGACAAGGAGTGGGAGCTTAGTCGGATATCCAATACGTAGCGTTGTAATTTCGCACGGTCAGGGAACGTTTGGGCGGACGAGATCACACCATGAATGGAGCTTCCGCTGGGCGAGGGGGCCTCAAAGTAGAAATGTGGGGGGTGGGCACCATCTGTCTGTCTGTATTTTGCTTGGTGGGGTCGGGTATCATCTGTATGGTAACATAGGGAATCAGTTATGCTCTACCTGTAGTGTGGACGAGATGTGAGAACGGGGGCGGGGGGGTCGGTTTTTTTTCGCATCAAATAATGTTACCTTACAATAAAAATAATAAACAAAAATGTTGTAATAAAGTCAAACATATCTGGATTAGATAATTAGTAGAATAGGATAATGAAATATCTAGAACTAGTTAGTAGTATTGGTCAGGGGTTGGCAACAAGTTGATTGTGGGGTGGACATATATGGTTGGTAGCAAGTTAGTCAGAGAGGATGGGATTGGTCAATGTAAGTAGATAGTATCATTGGTGATAGAATTAGTTAGGTAAACAGTTGGTCAGGGGTTGGTAACGGGTTGGTTGTGGGGTGAGTTGGTTGTAGTTTGGTTCGAGAGAAAATTGGTCATGGAGTTGGCCACACTGCTAACAAAATTGGTGAGAGATTGGTCAGGGGCGGTTTTTCAATTAGAATGAGCTACAGGTTGACTGTGTAGCCCCTGACCAACATATTGCCGGTCGGGGGCTGGTCATACAATCTCCTGACCAACCTGAGACCAATATTTAATTGTGAGATCCACGAACACTCGTACTCTCTCCATCTTTAGTATGCCAATGCAGGAACTGCCAATCTGCATAATGGCTCTTGGTAATGGATTGTTGGCCAATATGAGGGACATGCTAACTTTTCATAAAATTGCAAACTCCGGAATCTGGTGCTAAAATACTGTGGTCCATCTCTCTTGGGGAGTATTTTCCTTGCTCCGAAGTGGTGTCGGCGTTTAGGGGCTTGCATCTTAGATAATTCAAACGAGCATTCTATATGCATGTGACCAAGTATGCAGTAGAACACGTTGCTATATTCTGTTTACAAAGATGTTGCTGCGCATGTATTGAACTGTGAGTGTTAGAGCATTGAGTATGATGACATCATTCGAGGAGTCAACACAAAATTATTGGACTTATTGGATAATGTAGATATACGGCAGAGGAGATATTACTACTGCACTTATAGTTGGTGAAGAGTTAAAGTACTCAGTTCCAAGTGAACTCTGAGGCATTCCTCATCCCGTGGTAGACACGCACTGCTTCTATCTCATTGAATCCCATTGATGATATAGCTCTCCATCTTTGAATCAAAATATCAGAGGCGACACGAGCGACGTCATGGCCGCCATGCTAGCCGCAGCACCCGGGGGCCACGTCTCGTGCGTCAACGCCCTCCCGATACGGCTCCCGCCAATCCAAATCCAAGTTTCTCCTCCTCCTCAGGAAAGGATGGCGGCGGCAACGACGCGGCGGCCGTGCGGCACCCCCGATCCATTGTAAATCACAGCACCGCGGCCAGGAACAAGAGCCTCTTCCTCCTCCTCCTCCTCATCCTCCCGTCCTCTTTAGATCGGTCGTCAAAGAACGTGGCCAACTCGGATAGGTTGCTCCAACCGACCAAAAGGCAATTACACTTGAACGATAAAAAACCGAACGACAATCGATTGGGATTATTACTTATCCCGGAGGCGTTGCCCGAGAATGATGCCTCGGGGGGGGATGAGAAGAAGAACGGACAGTGTTGGGGCGCGCGGGCCGACGGGCAACAGCGCGGGTGGGGACGTTTCCGATCGGTCTGACAACGGAAGTGCCAGCGGAGCAGCCAAAAAATAAATTATCGCGGGCGCCGGGGAAGCTCGAGGAGGGGGAGGAGGCGCGCGTCGACGCCGAGGCGGCCCGACAGGACTGGGAGACTCACCGCGGAGGCGGAATCCCCCCCTGACGGCGCTCGAAGGAGAGGCGGAGGGCAAAGACGACGGCTCCGTCGCCGACTCCGTCATCGGCGCGCGTCCGCGGAGCTCCACTCGCAGCATCGGCACCTTGGAGCGGGATTTCATCAACAGCATCGTCGCCAACCAGGAGACCGAGGAGGAGGAAGCACCGGTCATCGCCTTCAAGCGGGGGCTAGGATGAGATCGGGCGCCGCTTGCCTCGTGCGGGTGGTGTCGACGGCGGCGGCACGCAGGACGCAGAGGACGAAGACGAGTGAGATGGTTTGACGGTGGGCCGTCCCAAGTAAAATCGTATTTGAGTAGGACGTGCGGAGCGCCACCATTAATCAGGTTTGCCGATAGAAGTACGGGGTTTTAAAGGTAGCCTATTGGAAAAACTATCTGCAAACGCTATTTATTCGAATATAAATGAGGGCAAAATGACTACCGAACTTATGCTTTGCTTTGCTACCTTGTACTTTGTGTGCCTTATAGATCCTACAATATTGGCACTCAAAATACCTCCGAGGTATGTAGTACTAAGTACACTTCATGTAGAGTGAACTATTCCTAACTAGAGATCCAGAGGACCACGTCTTCCTCCATTTATAAGCCACACAAAATTCGTTTTGTTTATTTGAGAAAATTGGTTTATGCCCTCCGTCGCAAATATAAACATTCGGCATGATAAACCAGAAAGTAGGAAAGGTTCCGCTGTGGTTTTTAGGTTTCTGTCACAACGGTTGGTTTACCTTCGTAAATAAGAGTAGATATCCGTTGGAAGTTTTTAGTATCTACCAGAGGAATTTGATATGTAGCACCAAAGCAAAGCATAACTTCGGTAGGCTAGCCTGGGAGGAATTAAAACAAGTACAGTGGAATTCCACAAATGAATCCTCCCTAATTTGCTTATCCCGCCCCTTGCCGCCTTTTTTTTTGGCCAGCCCAGCCTAAGCGTGTATCCCCCGTGGGCAAGTTTTGCCCACATTAGGTACAATATTAGACTAAATTAGTTACTACTTATGTCTAAATACATTGAAAAGTAATGATATAGATATTTGAACTCCAATCTCACTTCCTTTCATTTCATTTTATATTATCTTCATTACATTGTCACTTCATTTCGTCTTCATTTCCATGCCTTGTATATTTTATCATTTTATTTTGTTTCATTATCATTTCACTCTTCTGTCCCCATTGTTTTATTACATTTTCACTATCGTTTCATTTTCATTTCAATATCATTTTCATTATCTTTTACTTTCTCATTTTCCTTTTCATTTCCATTACAGTTTCAGTTCTATCTTCGTTAGATCGTTATTCAACGTCCTGTTTCAATTGTGATTATCGGGGACACGGGAAAAATCAAATTTTACGTTCACGTATTTGTTTACTCCACCAAAGATTTGCAACTAAAAACTGTGCTATTGCCTCCCAAAAAGCAAAATAGGACATGTCCGTGCCACTCCGTCCTGATCGACATTCAACGCGCCAGGACGGGGCCCCTGAGGAATAGAGCATCTCGGATCAAGTCCAGCTCGGGATCTTGCGGACGGTCGTCGCTATCGGGCGGGCAGGTGCCCCCTTGCATGAGCCCTCATTGGTGGTTGCTGGAAAACATGTTTTGTTCCCAGGGACGGGAATTTTCCGCGCGACGTGCCCCTCTTTTTTGATCCGTTTCTGACAGAACTCGTCTGCGTGTCGTGCCGTTGTTTTTCAGTCATCCTCGCCCTTAATATCAACTTTATTAACTTCAGCCCGGTGATTGAAACAGAAAATCCCTCTTCGTATTTGAAGAAAACCACGCCGTATCAAGATGGGGACGGCCATGACGAGTTCAACCGCTTCCTCTACCTCAGGGAGGAGCAGGACGTTCGCGCCGCCAACAATACGGTCCATTTTTACAACAGTTACTACTACATACTAACCGCCCCCACTAACAATTTCCCCCTTCCTCTAAGGCACCGCCCCCCTCATCGTCAGAGCATCAGACACCACTCAACATGTCATGGGCACCATCGCCCCCATTGCGGAAAGGTGGATTGCCGGTGCCGTTGTGAGTGGCTTTTAGTTCTGCGCTGCTGATAATTCAGCTGATTATTGTTACCAGCATGCGTGCCCCAACTGTATAGGAATGACTTCATTTATTATAGGAATGGGGCCCGAGGGGCGCATCTTTGCCTACACTTACCTTCTTCCATCAACATTACAAACTGCTAGAAAAACTTGTTTCATTTATCATTCAATTGAAAAATTAATAATTCAATTTAGAAAAATAATCGTTACTTTGCAATATGTAACAAGCAAAAGTCACTAACATCATAAAGCATAATGTAATATTAAAATCATAATTCAATATAAAAAAATACCTTTGCTTTGCAATATTACCCCACTGATCTCTCAAAATGGGGTTGAAGGATTTATGACACACCGTACCTTACGTATTTTCTACTTAATCGTAATTTTAAATTGCCCAAGACCACCACTCAACTTTCTTGTATTAATTTAGTAGACAAAGCTAGTGAAGTCATGTACCATCTGGCGTGTTGCAGCACTCCCTTTGTCTTTTCTGCAAACTGCCGATTGCCCGTCCCTCCTGCTCCCCCCCAATATTTAGACACACCAGTAGCCCCTATATTCTTTGTCATCTCTACATACAACCTATCCAAACACATTCTAATATTGTTGAGAATGGGCGTGCATGTTGTTACACGTGTAACCCTTCACACGTGCAACCACTAACAGTAAGCGCAGGTAACCGAGAGGGAGCACCCACGCGCCCACTATCCGCTGATGCCAGACTGTGTCTACGAAAGCCAGACCGTTTCCGGAGATGGTAGACCGTATCCACCTCCGGACCGTCAATTAGTAGTCAAAAACTAACCAGGTACTTTCTACCTAGATATTTAGCTCTTCAACATACATGGTTGTTCTTTTTTCTATTAGCCGATGTGCTACCACGATTGGTGGTTCTACCTAGCAAACGTACTATCAACCACCAATCCCCAAAACGATGGCATCCACATCTAACATCTCCGCCAAATTCGACGCCGCTATTGCGATGCTTGCCCTCATTGTCAAACCCCCAAAATATGACGACCTCCGCAACGTCCGGAAGGTACTTCTCCAAATCTGCTTGTCCGTCCAACTTACGGGTTCCAAATCCTGAAAAGTCACCGGACTCATCCTCAGCGGCATCGTCTACCTTTCGACACCGGGGGTTACCGTATCGTTAGTCGAGGGATAAGACCCACTCAACGAATATGAACCGGACGTGGACAAAATCACCAAACCGTGGGAACAGAAGAAGTTCGCCACTTGCTGGACCACCCGGCTCGAAAACTAGAGCCAAATTGCCGCCCATAAGTTGGCGGGCATTCTATCCGCCCCCTTTTTTGCTGCAGACGGACAGACGCTCGTTCGGTTCCACGCGGAAGCACGCGGAGGCCCGAACTTGCGTCAGAGATACGGTGCAGACAGAGGCTGGTTCTCATTTGCGGACTCCCGATTCGGAGGAGAGTTCACGAGAATCTGCTGGCATGCGCCAGCTCGCGCTGGCATGCGCTAGTACGATTGCGCGCGAGCATGCACGGGCATGCGCCAGGACCTCTCGCTTGGATCCACGTGGAACAAGGAGTGTTGAGAGGTGTCTAACATCAGCGACGGCGGTTCACGAGAGGCATAACACTTGCCATCCTAGAATATTACTGAAGAAACATCCCGAGACCATGATCTGCCGTCTCTCGTGACTTCCGTCACCCATTCCTTCGTTTTCCTGAAAGTGATTCTCTTAAGTGGTGCTACATTCGATCAGACTCGTCGTCCTCTACAAACCTCCAAATACTTTGCCCAGTTTCATCAGAATCGGCCGGAGCTAGCTTCGTTTGCCCATTTTACGGTCTCGAGCTCTGAATTCTCAAGCTTTCAGCTCATATCGACTATCATTCAACTTCGATTGACGTGCCGTCGCTCTCAAGCTCTGAATATTCGGCTTTTGAGCCCCCTGCATTTCGAACTGTGTTTGTTTTGGCATTTTGAGCTGAGTTCAACCCGAGTCCTTGAACTGCAATTGATTTGGACTTCCTGACCTTCCCGAACTTCGTGCATTCCTCCTCGGCTGTCCTCGGAACTTCCTCTAGACCTCTTGAACTGTGTTCGATTCGGCCTCTCGAACTGCGTTCGATTCGGCCCCTTGAACTGCATTCAATTCGATTCATCGAACTGCGTTCGATTCGAACCTCTAGCCTTCCCGGACCTCCCGAACTTCCTAACCATCCAGTTCATCCGAAACTTCCTGAACTCCTTCTCGGCTGTCTATTCCTTGTCGTGTTTGTTCCGACAACGCCAACGAAAATTTGACAGAGGCATATTCTCAGACTGTTATTATTTTGCTTTGTCGACCATTTTGTAGCAATCTCTGTTGTTAGAATGCCCACGAACATGTCTGAACTCGCCACGGTTGACAATGATGCCTCGTGGCATGTTAAGGAGCTGGTGGAAGTTACCCGCTAGAAGGCAGTTGTCCAATTGTACCCGGAATTGACACCGGAGAGTCCAACTGCCGAGCGAGCATATGCCGCCATGCTCAATAAATCCGAGCTTGAGGCATCCGGTCTTTCGCATGAACAGCGTATTAAGGTACTTGCCATCCAATGCGGGATTTCATCCTAGTCACAGGGGATCGTCTCTGACTGGCAGAGGGCTCTTTATCAGGGCTGGGTTAATTTTGCGGCTAACTGTGTCGTGCTCAATTTCCACGACAGTTTCGGCCTCATACTCGGGGCTTCCCTCGCCACCCCCGGTATACTTAAGCCTGTTATTGCTGGTTTAGTAGCCAACTGTCGCCCAGCCGATGTCCGGTTTGTTTGCCTGGAAATGACTCTACCGCTGGGTCATATTTTGACCAACGCGCCGACTCGCAACCTAACTGCCCAAGTTTACATCCCGCTGCCTCAGACGACAGTCGTCGTTGCAGATGGCAACCAGAGTGACCGCAACTTGACCACGTGGCATGGCGATGCTGATATTGGGTCTGTGTTGTCCAGCAAGGTGCATTCCGAAATTTTGGACGCTGGATCTTAAGAGGTCCCATGGGAACAAAGCACGGCTGCCGTCAAGTCATCATTTGCGCATTCGACGAGGGCCACTACGTCACCCTCCGCGACGAGGACACGTTCTACAAATTTGTCTCACCCCTCGCCCTCCTCGCGCACGTCGGGGACGGCGTCGGCGGCCTCGAAGTTACCAACGTTGTCGCCCTCCTTGCCAAACTCCCAAATTATTGGGCAGCCAACCCACGCGTTCCTCAATTCATCATGAGAATTGAGGAAGCGCAAAAAAATGCCGCCCGCGCCGGACTGCTCATCTCCGGCGCTTGGCTCGCTGTCTTTGGAACATCCTCCCTCCTCCTGGCAAACTCCTTCCCGAATGACCGCCCAGTATGGGACGGGAAGGGGAAAGACGACCAAACGTGGGATGCGTGGAAAACTTTCTCCATCCCCCTCCACAAGAACCTCGAGCGCAAAACGCGTCTTGCGAGAGGAGAGGACTTCTGCGGAACGGCCGCCGCAGCCCAAGCAATCCACAACGTTGAGTTCAACGTATCCACTGGGATGCGCAGAACTATTCCCGGTCTTCCCACCGGCGCCAATCTGGCCGACAATTTCGATGCACAATTTAACAGCCTCGTGACCTCGGTGAAGCACTGAAACAAGATCGTCCAAGGCGCACTCACCCAAATCACCATGACGGCCTCCTCCCAACACGCCGGGGTCAAAAAATTCCTCGGGGAGCTGAAGGCCGCTCTCTTGTCATCCGGCGGGCGTAATAACCACGGCGGCGGCTGCGGACACAACAACCTTCCCGCCACCGAAAAGGAAACGCTCGAGCGTCGCATCTCCCAACTGAAAGCCGCGGTCAAGCACAAGTGGGCCCCGGGCGGGTTCTGATCAACGAAAGGACACGGCGTCAGGGCGGACCACACCAGCGCCTCCTGCAACACCGCCGGTCAGCGGGCAGGGCACGTCACCACAGCCACCCGCACAAATCCTGTCGGCCCCGGAGCCACCAAAAACAAAGGCTGGGACGACTGGATAGTCAACAACGCCTGACAGGGCGGGCCAGCGAATAGCAAAATAAAAGTTAATTTAGCCTTACCAGCAAATTTTATGTTACCACCCGCTACTCGCCGTAGACCCGTCCCACCGCCAACGAAACCATCTTCGGAAACCACAATCATCAATACCGGCGCCGACGGTTTCTACCTCACTCCAAAGGCAACCTGCGCCAACATCAACAAAAACGCCCTCCACGTCATTGTTGGTACAGCCGGCAACGCACCCCACCGCTCCCCCACTGCTTTTAACACCCTCCTCTCCCAACTCCCCACCACCACCGGGCACATCATGCCCCACTTCCACCACAACCTCATGGGCATTGGCCCGTTGTGCAACCACGACTAACGCGTTCTCTTCGAGAAAACAGCAGACAAGGTGTTCTCAAACGACAACACCGTCCTCCGCAAGGGACAACGCAAAACCACCGGCTCAAAGCTCTGGCGTTTCTTCCTCCATCCCCAGGGTCACCACACCGCCCTCCCACAATGGCAGGACGGTCCCGTAGATCCCTCAACGCCCACGACCTACGGCGTGATCGTCCGCTATCTCCACGCTGCTGCGAGTTTCCCGGTCAAGTCAACCTGGATCGCCGCCATCAAAGCAGGAAACTAATTGTCCTGGCCAGGCCTCACCTAGGCCAATGCATCAAAATCTTGCCCCGTCTCCGTTGGGACCCTACAAGGCCACCTCAAACAGACACGCCATGGGGTGCGCTCCACCAAATCTGCACCTCCGCTCGATCCAACCAACCCAAAGCCTGACAAACCACCCAATCCACCCGCCAAGCGCTCCAAAAAACCCGCACTTCCCCGCACCTACGCTGAGGTAACCAAACCCGACTCAGTGCCCACCGCAACATCCAACCCATCCACCCCAATGCCCGACACCACACCCAACCCACCACCCCCCGCCAAATCAAAAGAGCTATACGTTCGAATTGAACCCATGAGCAAACTCTACTCCCACGATATGGGCTGCTTCCCCATCCGCTCTCTCAGCGGCAACTACTTCACCATGCTTGCCTACCACGTAGACACCAATATCATCTTAGTCGAGCCCTGCCAATCCCTCCACGACCGCCACCGCCTTGCCGCTGCCAACCGCATCATGATCCGCCTCCAGAAAACTTGTCACCACGTCAACCTTCAAATCTTGGACAACGAATGTAGCGCGCACCGCCTACAAAATGCAGGTCGAGGGGAAAGAGAACGCAACCTTCCAACTCGTTTCCCTTGACATGCACCGCCGCAACATAGCGGAACTCATGATCCAAACTTTTAAATCTCACTTTCTCTCAATCCTCGCAGGTGTGTCCGCAGCATTCCCTAAATTCCTGTGGGACAAACTCCTCCCCCAAACCAAGCTCAGGCTCAACCTCCTCCGCCAATCCAACATCGCCCCAGCCATGTCCGCCTGGGAGCACTTCAATGGCCCCTACAACTTCAACGCCACGCCAATCTCCCCGCTCCGTATCCCGACCATCATCCATACCAAGCCGTTCCCCCGCAAATCATGGGACTACCGCGGCCGCAGAGGTTTCACCATTGGCCCTGCCCTCAAGCACTACCGCTGCTTTGAAGTCGTTGACGCCACCACCAAAGCCACCCTCATTTCCGACACCATCAAAGTCCTCCACGACTACATCACTCAACCGGAGGTAACTCCAGAAGACATAAACACCCACACACTGAACTACCTGCCGTGCGCCGTCAAGGACGTCACCGCAACCGCCCACCCCGAGCAACTGAATGCTATTGCCAAGCTCCGCGACCTATTCAGCAGCTGGAGAACCAAGTCTCCTGCTCCTGCCCCGGCCACATCACCCCGCCACCTCCATCACCCCCGCTACCTCCAACAGCAGTGCCACCTCCAAGGGTGGTGCCACCTCCAAGGGTGGTGCCACCCCAAAGGGGACACACGCCGGTGGAGCCAATCCCGCTACCAGTGCCACCTCCATGCACGGCGACGCCCCCGAAGGCAGAGCCAACCCTGCAGGCGGCACCACCGCCAGCACCAACAATGCGTAAGCCTATTGCCCACATCACGCACTTACGCTTTCCCATTGTAACCTCGTCTGTCTCACCCCCCACTACCGCAAGCCGCTGCTACCCAACAAACTTCATAAATGAGTGGGCCCTCTCCGTCCTTGATCTCGACACCCGCCAGTACCTAGAACACTGCTAGCTCCGCCGTCACCCAAAACTGGGACCAACGTGGGATCCCTCCTACAGCAAAGAACTCGGCCACCTGTGCCAGGGACTTGGCCCGGGTTCGACCAGCTCCGGCCAGCACGTCAAAGGCACCGACAACTTCCGTCCCATCCACTACGGCAATATCCCATAGGATGGCCGCAGAAGCATCACCGTAACATCAGTAGTGGGCAAGTTCCGCCCTCAAAAAGAAGATCCGAACCGCACACACATAACCATCATGGGTAAAAATTATGTTTACAATGGTGACGCCGGGACTAAAACCGACCTTCTCAACCTTTGCAAACTTCTCCTCAACAACGTGCTGTCTCGAAAAGGAGCAAAATTCATCACCTACGACATAAGTAACTACTACCTCGCAACTCCGCTCAACTACCCCAAATACATCAAAATTAAGCTCACCGACATCCCGCAATACTTCATCAACGAGTACAACCTTCACGACTTTGTCCACAACGGGTGGGTATACTTCGAAATCCATAACGGAGTTTATGACCTTCCTCAGTCAGGATGCCTAGCCCAGCAACTCCTCCCAAAACGCCTCCACAAACATGTCTACTACCAGTACCTCATCACCCCTGGCATGTGGAGGCACCAGTGGCAGCCATACGTCTTCACACTAATAGTTGACAACTTCGGTGTTGAATACGTAGGCAAGTACCACGCCAATCACCTCCGCAATGCACTCAAAGACAACTATGAAGTGACAGTTAATGAGAAAGGAGACCTCTACGCAGGGATCAAACTTTAATGAAACTACGACAAACGCTCATGCCGCCTCATGATGGAAGATTACATCGCCGAGCTGCGCGCAAAATTCGACCACCCTGATCCTGAGAAGCCCCAACATTCCCCTCGCCGCCACACTCCCATCAACTACGGCGCAAAAGTTCAGTATGCCACCGATACACCCCAGCCCAACGCTCGACAAGGCAGGCAAGCTGCGCATCCAACAAATCATCGGCGCAATCAGATACTACAACCAAGCAGTCAACAAAAATCTCCTTGTAGCCCTGAGCAAATTCGCCCAACAGCAAGCCTCTCCCACAGAAGACACCAACTCAGACATACTCCAACTTCTTTACTACCTCGCCACATACCCAAACAACTGTATCACCTACCGTGATAGCAACATGGTACTTGCTGGCCACGTCGACGCCGGCTACCTCAACATCAGCTAAGCCCGCAGCCGTGCGGATGCATACATCATAATTTCAGAAGACGTACCAGTACCAGCCCACAACGGCTCGGTCCTCACCATCGCCCAAATCATCAAAAACATTATTTCATCCGCCGCCGAAGCAGAAATCGCCGTCCTCTTCACCATCGCCAAAGAAATGAACCCACTACGTCAAGCCCTCACCAAAATGGGATGGCCCCAGCCAAGAATCCCATGCAGTGCAACAACTGGCGTGGCCAACGAAACAATCATTCCTAGGAAAACCAAACCTATGGACATGAACTTCCACTGGCTGCGCTGCAGAGAATCGCAACGACAATTCCGATTCTTCTGGGTCGTAGGCGAGCTCAACCTAGGAGATTATAGCACTAAAAATCAGGCCCCCATGTACCACTTAGCTCACAGGCATACACACGCGGGATTGTAACCTCCCCCCACTCACTGCAAGGGTGTGTTGTTACACGTGTAATCCTGCATGCACAGTGAAAATACTCTATGGTTTTTACTCCACTCTGAGTAATCAAAAATAATAAAAA
>JAZGVR010000100.1:0-13283 GCA_037356255.1 Thalassiosira tumida | reverse complement strand
ATCCTACAAGGATCCATGTCCAGTGTCCAAGCCCGGTGTAGTCCACACCCATATTAATGACGTAATCCAAAAAATGCCATATAGTAGTTTTAGCCGTTCCACCCCATTGGTCTCGATTAACACGCTCTGTTATATTATTTCCTTTCGTACTCCTAGTTGGATTCTCTGGAGAGGAAAGGTTTTCATACCCTCTATCCTCACCCTCAACAAAGCGCCAATCACATCTTGCCTCACATCCTGCCACGCAGTCTACATCGTACTTGTGAATCAAGTCATTGATTCTCTGGATCTTTTGCCTGCCTGTGAATATTCCCAGGCTATTCTAGTTCTCAAACATGAGGCAAAAACAACCATTAGGCTTTTCCACTAGTGCGTATCCATACTTCCCAGTTTTGACCAGTTCAAATAGTTGGCGGTGAACGACTGCACTTGCCGTTTGTTCTCAATTTGCCAGCTCCAACGCAACTAACCCCAAACCATCTTTCTCTTTCCTGTTGCTTTCAGTAGCTCCCTGTTCACATGTTGAATTGTGTTGTCGCTTGACGTCTCCAACCCCTTCTTAAAGTTTCCTGAGCCTCTGTCAAATTGCTTGTTTTGTTCTCTAATTTTTTTTGGCGGCCTCTGTTGCAGTGTGCCTTCCTGATCGACGTTGATCTTGTCGGCGCCCTTGAACCCGTTCATTGTATCTGTGATGTCGGTATTCTCTTTGATTGTTATTTTTGCTTTGGTTATTTCTATTATTATTCTTTTTGTCATTCCCAGTTGATTAGTGCTCCTGTTGTTTGTTCGATTGGTGTTTCCCCATGGATGCTCAACAGAATCCCCTTGATCGTCCCCGTTGCGACCATGTTGAGCATTGTCCCCTTGAGTGGCGCTTCCCCTACTCCTCCTGCACTCACCCACTACAGAGGGATACGCCAGGTATATCTAACACCTGCCCATTGGCACTTCTCTCTGGGCATCACTCTGCCCCAAGGGGGCATCCACGCCGTCCAACGGGCCTCCACTTTGGGAGGGGGGGGGTATCGTTGTTATTTACTCCTGCCATGGCAATCTCAAAGGCGCGCAACCACGTAAGCAATTTATCCTCTCTGTTGTTTGCCTTATCAAGCTCCGAGGTGAGCCTGGCGTTCTCCACTGCGCGTTCTATATAGTGAATAATCTTTTTTTTGTATTTGTAGAGCGATTAGTGCTTGCTCCCTTCAACTGCGCCTTGAACCAACCAGTTTGGCGTGACGCACCGCTTTATTCGATCCGAAATCCATTTTTTTCATTCTTCTCGAGGTTACCCTGCAGCTCCTTCCTCGCATTCTTATACATGATGAGACTGTACGTAACCACATCTGAGTCTTTGACCTCCGACAGGCCATATCCATTGGCTATCATCAGATCTGCAAAGTCAGGCTTTTGTGCAAAGTCAGACGTGACACAAAGAATATCCCAGTCAAAAGTGAATTCATTGGCAAATAGGGCGGCAACGTGTTGACAGCAGTTGGCAAGGCGCTCTCAATGCAGCCTGGCTTGTAGGACTCCGACAGGTAGCCGTGAAGCCACGTGGCAGGAGAAGTCTTGATGTTCATGGCGAGCTGGTCGCGCTCAGGAATGGATTTGTAGGTGCACTCAATCCCTTTCGAGCGTCCAGACATACGGGGAATGCACGCTTCGAAAAGGTTATCATCGGTAACAGGGACTATAATCAACATGAGCTCTTTGCAGAGGGTGGGGAACTTTTTGACACTGGAATCTTTGTTCAACGGGCGAGTCTTGACCGTCTTGAGAATAGTGTCAATCCCAGGGAGGACAACATACGAGAGGGTGTTACGATAACAAAAGCTGATAATCTTATTCCGTTGGTTGCCAATGATATATTTTTGGGAAGGTCGGCCAGGCAGGGTGATCTCCGCATACGCTCGACGTCCGAGGACTTCTTGGAGGTGTCCACTATCGTGCATGTGATTGATCAGGGGTTGGACCGGACACTAATTCTTTGGTGAGACTTCCATCAAGAGGAGTTTGTGGCCGATCAATGCGTACCCCTTCTCATTTCCCGAGGACAATTGTTGATGCACTGCGGATGGAAGGTTGTTGTTATCAGCGGCCCTTCTGAAGCTCATCCCAATCTTTTTGAACAGCTCGCCCAAAAACTCAAAGGAAGTTGTACTAGACCTGTATAACCAAATAACATTAAAACAAAAGATACTATATATCCCTTACCTATATGAAATCCACACCCACCTTCAATTGCATTCGAAAAAAAAAATCTTCAATGATAGTAATATCTCATTTTGCTGTTGTGCATCTCCATCTTTCATGATAAATGAAACTCTGTCTCTAGCCCATTTTGGGATAAGGTTTGGAATGACATGCTGAAACACATATCGGAAACTAAAACGTTGCTGGTTTGGTATCCAAATCCGCAAGAAAACCACATGTTTGTTCACTGACGTTCTGCAGGAAAGTGTGATTAGATCGAACCCCGTATTGTTGGAGTGAGAAGTCACATCACACCATATTACTTGTGGACAAAAGAGAAAAGACAATATATTGGAAAAAACGTTCATGCAACTGCAATGAATAAGGTTGTTGTTTTTGACATTTCACGTCGTGCCACTTCCTCTTTTGCAGCAGATTCATATTCAGCAATGGATAGTAATGCTGTGGCATCCTTGTATTGAAGAGAATCTTTGACTTTGGTTACTGATATTGTGATAGTGTCACGAGTGTCTTTCAAGTCAGTTGTCAATTAGGCGATGGGAACATCACTGATGGAATTAAATGCAATTTCATCAGATGCTTTGAAGTCTTGAATCATATCCAAAATGTCATCCTTTATTGAATTTTTGGTTTTGTCCCTCAAACTCAAGTATGCAACTTTTACTAAAGACAGATACCGGCCAAATGTATTATGCTGAAAATTCCTACCAGCAGCTTTGTTACAAGTAGCCTCCATAACTCCTTTGGTGTTCTTTACAAGATCCTGTGTTAGAAGACGTGTTGAAAATGGTAGGGGATTTTTGTCAAATAATTGTGGGCGATTGCAGTGCATGGGGCATCCAGCCCTTCTCTCCAGCTCAACATAAGATCCAAACTTATCCCATTTTACAGCCAATGCAAAGTTACACACCAGTGAATCATAAGTTTTGGTACGCCTTGGTAAAATCTGACCACCCTTCCTGTTATTTTTCCTGTTAGAAACAAGAGATGTTTCACGATATGCATTTTTTTCATTCGTGCCTTTTCCCCCTCTCTCCCGGTGAGTAGTGGCACATAGAAACCGTTTGGTACCGGATCCACCACCATTCGAATAAATACCAAAATTGCCCTCTTTTAGAGAAGCCACTTGGAGGTCTCTCTTTGGATTCAACCCTCCTTCACATTTATTATTTCTCTCAGCACATTGCATTATTTCCTCCTTTGAGGGAGGTGGATATGTTGCTGGAGAAAAGAATAGCCTTTCTGTAGGATATTTTCCAGCTTCAAGATAATCACATATATCAATTCTTACTGGTGGTGGAGAAAATATGTGTGTAGTAACAGAATGCTTAACCATAATAATTTGGACGGAGGATGGGAGGCATCCCTTCTGAGGTTTGGAAAGGTCGGTAATTTTGCCATCAAGCAAATCTTGAATTTTTCTCTACTTGAAATGAAGAAAGTGGTTTTTGATAGGATGTTTCCGGTGTTTCCAATGATTTGGGGAATGGATTACCCTTTCCATCATGTCCTAATGCCATCTTAATTACCTTCCTGGTTCCTTTGCAATTTTGGTTGTCTAGACGGAAACTTGTGCGGACGGGAAATTAGATTACTTATGTTGGGATTGAGCTAGTTGAGTCAATAAACTGATCAGTGGAGAAGTTGGTATTCCTGAGGTGTAGAAGTTAATAGTCATGAAGTAGAGATGTTGCTCTAACTGAGACAATAATATAAGACACAAATATGTGACATGGATCTATATGCTATCATAAATGAAGGAACTAAAGATCACAATGATGATGAAATGTGGTGTAAACATACAATTATAGTTGAAATATAGTAGATAACAAGAGAATAATAAACTGACTTATTTTTTAAACTTCACTAAGATTTAGATGTCAAAAGGCCCATGCATTACTACTCAACATTTATTCCTTGTGATGGACGCTGGAAGAGGCAAAGGTGTGGTCCTTTGAGAATCTGGGGTGTTGGTGGAGATGTCTGACCTCATATTTGGTGGAAGTGGAAAATGAAGATGAGTAGATCAATGTGATTTTGGTGGGGATGCCTTTCTTCACCAAACGCATCTAGCAAAAATTGGGAATGAACAAAATTCACATTTCTATTGGAATGAGGACTAGATGTTATTCATAAATAGTGTGAATGTGAAACTTACCTTGCGAATATGGGTACGGAGATGACCAGCTGCACGGAGGGCAGCATAATGTTGCCTGTAGAAAGTCTTCAACTCTTTCTTTGTTGACTTTCTGCATGAAGCACTACGTAAAAACTGAACGCCAATGATTTCAAATGGGATAAGTTGATCCAAATATACTTGAGATGAATCATCAAATCCATCTATGAGCCTTGGAGGGGATGATGCAAAGTTTCCAAAACGATGGGATGATAGAATTGATGCCTGGCAAACTTCCCTCATAGGTTCATTTGGGGAGAGAGTGAGACATGTAGCACATGTGTCATTGTTAGGGGAGTGGCCGGGAATCACATGAGCAGCGGCTCCGGGTGGGAGCTTCGAGGTGGAGATTGCAGCTGGGGCCATAGTGGAAGTTGAATATTCCTTGTAGTGGATGATGATGTGTTTGATTCTGGATGTGGTTGTGACTCTTCGCAAATTATGACTGGATTATGAGTATATTTTCACCAATTATGAAAGGGTTGTGAATTAGATTATGACTGGGATATAAGCTCAATGTCACGAAAAACATGGAATTGAAAATATTGGATTTTTGGAAAAATGTGATTAAGACACTAGAAATAATGTCAATAAAATTTTTATTGGTTCTTTCTAATTAGATTAATTTTTGAGAAATAAGATTTTTTTAAAGTGTGAGGGAGAAGTAACTTTTTGAAGGGCAACGATTGATTTGAGGGTTAACCATAACTAGAAAATGTTGGGGAGACCTCATTACGAATGAAGGACGGATAAATAAGGACTTCTTATGCGGGTTGAAAAAATCCACATAAAATATACGTGACAAAGTCATTATTTCGTTAGTGTTATGATCGGGCTGTTGATAGCCGGAACAATTTTCCGTGAAAATGAACTGGGACTATTTCAGCAGACATGTTGAAGTTATCTTACTGCGGCTCTTCTTTGTGTGTGTTTTATGTGCTTCTAATCCAGGAATGTCCCCTGTGCACGACCCTCTGCCCTTTTGAATGTTTTTTTTCATGTGCCCCGCGTATACAGTTATGCTGCCATAGTCTATCCGTACGTCGTCCGTGAAATACGTTTCGTCAAAAAAATCTACGTAATTATACGTAAATGCGTATGTAGGTATATATATTTTAAAATTGGACCATGAAATTGTCCGTAGATATGACAGTTGTGTATGGCTATTTGAGACTGAGGTTCGAATCCGTTTCAAAACCAACTTTTGCCAATTCAATTCATTTTTACCAATCCGTGGTCGTGGGTTCAATCCCTCTTCATGCCCGGCTCGACAAATTGCCCCCCTGTCAGCGGTGGAGCTCCACGATTTTCTCGTCCAAGAGCTCCTCGTCAAGTAGGGCGAGGTGTACAAGCTGGTCGCGGATGAGGCAGAGGTGCATCCCTGGCACCATCACAATCCTATGTTACAACAGGCAAGATTAAGAGTGGTGTGCCACCGGATGTAGAAGTATGTCTACCCAAAGCACGCAAGGCTTGCACTACAGGATGGAAGGAGAAGGTAGTACCAACATTTGCCTTGCTCACTGAAGAAGAGAATCAGGCAAAGTTTTTAGGCAAGAGTTTATTGAATTCGTATCTGCACATTGAAAAGTCTACGACAGCGCACCTGAGGAGTAGAGGACTCAATCCAACTCCAGCAAACGCTCTTCAAGAGCTTATATCTCTCCGTGTGTTTTAGATGTTGGCCGAGTTTGCGACAGAAGCCCTGGTGTTGCGCGGCCTAGATGCCACAACGGGATTTGAGATGAGACGGTTGTTCGCAGTAAAGTTGATTCGCAGTCGGTTCCAAATGGACACGACTTTAGCTTGTTCTTTTATGGGCATGTTGGCTATGAAGCATGGTTTGAACTACTTGATATGAAAGGGTAAGATAATACTCTTGCTTGCTTATGCGGCTACAAAGTTACCGAAAGAAACGGCGGTGATAGCACCGATGTGTGGATGTGGAGAAAGAATTTACTTCGAAGAATGAACCTACTGGAGATTGCGGTGTTTAAGCGAGGAATGGATCTGCTGACGAATACGGAGAATGGATCCTATGTGGTTGATGATGAGCTCTTTGCGTCTCGTGCAAAAGATGTCAAGGCAAAATGCATTTTGCGGCGCAAAGCAGGGACAGAGGGACCAATTGCAGATTGCTTCGCATATTCACTCATTGGAGTGCTTCTTGAAATGAGACTCCAAGTCTCAGGAGAATTGCAAAAGCAGAATGTTCAAAATCTTTTGAAAACTACTCCGGAAATAACGCAAGCTGGCCACCATCCATCATTGAAAGTTGACAGATGATACGATAGTGAACATCTGCTTGCAGATCTATCGCTGGCCAAGTTCGACACATGCACAATATGCAAGAAAGCATCTAGGAATCCTTTCCTCTCCAGTATACAGATAGATGAGCAGAAAGGCAAGTGGAAGGTGAACAAGAAATTCAGAAAAGAGACGGAACCGTATTCTGGGAGATATGAATTGAATCATGGTTTAATGGAGAGGTGTCTTGACAAGTTCAAGGATTGGGTGATTTATTTGAGGGATAGACTGGGAGCAGATGTGAGAGTGGCAAGGAAAGAAGTCGTGAAGGAAGGAGAGAGACCCCTGCACTCAACTGCGTATGCTGTGCGAGAGATACACGACCCAACGGTACCTTCGAAGGACTTGTTCTTTTTTTCAACTAGAGAACCAGCACGATTAAGGAGCGGTTTGTGGGTGGCCATCCGTGGGTTTCCTGTGACCTCCAGCCATTTATTCTCTAATAAAAAATCAAACCTTGAACGGAAGACAGCGGAGACAGAGCTGATCAAGCGAGCCAGTTCGTTAACATGCAGTCAAAGATGTGTGGATTGGTTTGCCCTAGAGTTGTTACTATCCGGTACCATGGCTGGAAAGGTCTACTCAAAAGCAAAGTATCTTGCTGATAACAAAGAAACATCTGATGAGCACCTCCAGGATATGTTGAAGCAATGCCAGAAGTCTTGGTTTGACAGGCACACTTCAAGTGGCGCAATGGCCGAGGGAACTTCGAACGAGGTGCCGACAGCAGAGGAGTTTGCAGCGTACCAGTGTGTACTCCAGTTTTTTTAGGTTAGATTGTTGCAGTCAAATTAGGCAAGTTTCATTGGTTTTTTCCCGGATGGTGTTGCCATTGTGAAGATTCCTGAAGACGATTACTGTGACCTAAAATCTGTCATTGCATGTGTGGAAATAAAGACTTGGGTAGCATACAATACAATCAATGATGCAGAGGTTGCGAGACTGGAGCACGGAGAAGTGATCGTCTGTGCCTACAACGATGCCGTTTTAAAGAAATGTGATCGCGCCAAAAATAGGGTTCAGATGATTCACCAAGCTTGGGTCACGTGTTTGAAGTGGGGAGTGATGGTCACAGCTAAAGTTGAAGAATGAGAGGGATCCATTGTACAAGTTGAATTTATTGAATATTTGGATGAGGACAAGGAAAGTTACTCATCAATCTTGCTTCATTTGGCAAAACCACTGCTTAGCTTTATTTTCAATGATCGTCCAAATGAGAGAGGTTTCTTGCTTGGCGATGATTTCCCGGCGTGGGTCACCGAGGAGTCGAAGGTTGTACTGAAATCACGGTATAAACTTTGTTGCTGTGTGTACAAGCATGTAAAGGATAACGGTCCATTCGTGACTCTTTATTTGGTCAAACATTTATCTCAATACGAATATAACAAGGGAAAAGGGAGTCTTGACAAAAGTACAGAAAATTCCATGAAAGTTGAAGTGCAACTTAACAATATTTCAATGGAGGGAAAGTATACATGCCGCCTGGTTGACGGGGCCGGGGTGTGTAACAGTTGGCATTCTTTGAGAGCAACAGTGGTGAAGGATTTTGCCACCCAATTTGCAAGTAAAAACGAAGGAGCTCTTCCCACGGTTTTGCAAATTTGTAAGAAATTGTAGAACGAGGCTGATTCGTTGGATACATACGTGTATAACGTTAATATTTCTTGGCTTGAAAATCTCGAGACTGTACGTGTCCGCATGACTATGCTGGGTATCCGTCACTTGTTTGCAGTTGGACGAAACAGAAACCGTTTGCGCAACACAAACGTTGCACCCGCCCATGATGGTATCGACAATCAAGAGTAAGAATTACTCCAACTGATTTCCACTCGGAGAGGGAATAATAAGTGGCAAGTTATGCGTGCCAAAGCTAAACAGTCTGCAACAGATCCACTATTGAACAAGCTGCGACTGGTATCAAACTTGCCGGTGCTGCAACACGCACTCACTGTAATTATGAAAACGGTAAGCAACAAAACTGGATTGTTGAATTGCGCATTGTGCTCAAGAGGTAAACTTGCCCGCCAGGTGAGATCGTATTGTGTGGTGTGCAAGGTTGCCCTCTGGAATAAAAAGTATGATGGGTTCGATACATCCTGCTTTGATGCTTGGCATTCTGTAGATAATCTCGAAGAGGGGGGGGCGTCACCAAGATGCTCTTGTGCAATCGCGCCAGAACCGAGGAACAAAACGAAGAGCGACGTCGCTGAAAGAAGAGTCTGCCTGTGCATCTTTGTCAGACGCAAAGGCAGCAGAGTCAACTTCGCTTGACGCAGCCTCATCAATGACCTCGCTGGGAATGGGTAAGGAAGAGAATTGCTACAACTATTGGGAACATAGAAAACAGAGCAATTCTTTTTTCAATAAATTTAGAAAATATCTTTTACTCTTTTCTCAGAGAGGATCCCAGGGCGGGTAGAAACAGTAGCTCCGGCAGGCCATACGTGGCGTCCTCTGGCGTCTGCTCCGCTCCGATGAGGGAGATGTCCCAAAGGGCGATGTGGCGGTCCGCCGAGCAGGAGGCTAGGACAGACTTGTTGAAGGGGGACCTGTGGACGGAGTATACCTAGTCCATGTGTCCTTTGGAAGTCCGCGCAGGTGGTCATCTGGCCCCCATTCACTGCGCGCGCCATGACACACCACACCAAGCCGCACCCCTCCCCCTCGTGCCGGGGGCAGACGAACACCCCGGCCTCCTCGCGCAAGCCCAACATGCAAAATCAGCCCCCGCTGGAAAATGACAAGTACAAGATCCGACAGTTGTTCATCGCGTCCCCGGGGAACAGGCTCATCGTGGCGGACTACGGCCAACTGGACTGCGCCTTCATGATTGAGGCGTTCGACGCCTGGGGAGACTTCCACTCCCGTACCGCGTTGGGGATGTTCTACTACATCCGGGGCTCCGTGGAAAACGGTGAGTGCCTGCTGGAGTGGGATTACGCCAACAGCGCCCGACCCAAGCCCATGCCGAAGGACAAGTTTGCCTGCAAGAGGAAGAAGGCGAAGACCCTGAACTTCAGCATCGCCTACGGCAAGCCCGCCTACAACCTGAGGCAGATCTGGGGTGTGACAGCGGACGAGGCGGAGGGGATGCTGCAGGCGTGGTACGACTTCCAGCCCGAGGTAGAGATGTGGCAGAAGTAGACGAGGATCGTAGCGAAAAAGCACGGGCTCACACGGACGCTGATGGAGAGGTACCGCCACCTGCCCCACGCGAGGCCGGGGGACAGCATGAAGGCCCTGGGACACGCCCTGAGGGAGAGCATCAACGCGCCGATCCAGGGCGGCGCCGCTATGGTGGCCACAATAGACATGCTCAAGATCAACAACAGCCCCCTGCTCCAGAGATTGGGCTGGATACTGCTGATGCAGGTACAGGACAAGGTCATATTGGAGGGACCGGATGAGAACAACAAGTAGGCGTACCAGGAGGTGATCAAGTGCATGCAAGAGCCGTGGGTGCTCGGGTTGGAGAGAACGAAGGTCCCCCTGCTCATTGATGGATCCGCCGCCGCGGGCGAACGGCGGGAGGCCTCCGCGTTGAGGTCTCTGCGGACGCTGCCACCGTCCATCCTCCCGTCGGCTGGGGCGACGCCGGACGGCACCCCCGTCGCCACCCCGACGTCCCCTCCCGGGGGCGGCTAATTGCCGGAGGACGACCGACGGCACGCTGAGACGGCAGGATTGGAGGCCATCTGGAACATGGCCGTCCTGGCGCGTCAAATGGAGGCCGTTATCCCCCGGGTCTCCGGCTTCCTCTTTCTGAGAAGGACACCCGTCGCGGGCCGGCCGGCGGGTCGGAGAGCAAGGACCCCAGGCACTCAAACAACGTTGTTGATGTGATCTTTGCCGCCCTCGTGGTGGGCGAGGAGAGACAGCAACAGGGCGCCGGCGTCGTCCGCCTGTGATTGAGAGTCCTCCTCCCGCACCGCATGGAAGCACGACACGACGACCCCGTACGCTGTCTCCCTCTCCCTGTCCAGCCCCGCGGATTTCTCCCTCGTGTGCCCCTCGATCATCCCGGCAAGCCCATTTGCAGCCGCGAAGTCCACCTCGTCGGCTGCCGCAGCCTGCCTCCCCTCGGCAAGGTTGAGCTATCGCCCAGCGCGCCGCTCCGCGTTCCCGACCCACGCCGTCGGAGTAACTCCTGCTCTTTCTTGCCGTCACCTCATCAAGCGACGACCGCGCACTGACGTTCTTCTTGTTCAGCTTGTTGAGGTAGATGGCGACGTGCCGCGTGTTCACAAGAGTGATGAGGACGAAACTGAACCCTGACTTGAGCGCAATAATCACAAGTTTAGCAAAAAATTGCACAAGCAATACTCACCTTCTCTTGGCCCCACCAATAACATTTAGCGCCCCACGACGTTGTGTAAAATGCAGCTTTTGGAGGGATAATGTTGTTACTTGAAGGGGAGGATTAATACTTGCAAAGATCGCGGGTGGAGCAAAAGAATGCAAACAAGCAAAACAACTTACCTTCATCCCCAACAGTCACAGCAGGTTCTCGGGTCCACAACAACGTTGCGCAACAGGCTATTTTTGAAAATAAAATAGAACTAGGACTTAAAGGGCAGGATTAGATGTGCCATGTTTTTTTGGGGTATGCGTCTAAGTACGTGAAATTCTCCAGAGCGCTATACTAATTGTCCTAGAAAGCAGGCTTGCTTGATCACCAAGGGTGTTAGCTAACAAATGTTCAGTTCAACTTTCTTAGCTAAAAAAAAAACATGTTCACTTCGGCTTTTGGATATTTTTCTCAGCTACCAGTTCCACCGATCCAATCAAATATGCCTTGAGGCAATTTCAGAATCAAGAAATAAAGCTACGGGAGAAAGCGTGCTGGAGGATATTATACTGTAGGAACTAATACGCTAAAGCAAGATCCAATTAGACTTTGATGCCAACCTTATTGGCAATGGACGATCAATTACACCCACTCCAAGTGCTGTCGCTGCGCCAAGCGCACACTGACGGTGATTGTTTACCTCGCGCTACTGGCGGTAATTATATCGTGCGTCGCGACGTTTGGATACACTGTATTGCGCGAACGGAATCCCTTTGAGGGGACCACCAATGAAGCTACTGCCGTGGACGACAGAAATGTCATTCCGAAAAATCAGAAGCTTCCTCCCCCGCCCGAAAACCTGCACGACATCTGCTCTGACTGGATCACCGCGGCCGGCAGCGAGAAATGCAAGACGGAATGCGACATGGAATTGTGCTGCGCCCTCCCCTCGAGCGACAGGGGAAGCTGTTGGGGGGGTCACGTGGGCGAGTGCACAACATACATATCGGCGTGCATAGCGCTGGAGCTGCATTCCGACGGGGGCGACAACAGATCGATAGGTGACAATGGCTCAATAGGCGGCAACGACGCCCACTCGGTGGAGGGCGCTGACGGCGACGGCCTCAACGCCCCCAAGCCGTCGTACTTGGATCAGGTCTGCTCGTCCTCTTCCCTCACGACGCCCCTCAGTTTCGGGCAGTGCGCAGACATGTGCCGGCCGTCGCGCTGCTGCCACCCGGAGATGTACGGATGCACGGTGGTGATCCAGGACAAGAGGTGGTGCGGCGGGTACGAGGCGCTGTGTGCGAGTGTCGCTTAGAACTGGAGGGGGGGCGGTCAATCAAGGGCGTCACCCGCGGCGTCCCCGGGGACGGCGCAGTGGACAACCGACTTCTCCGTGGCTGGCCAGGTGATACTGCGGTGCAACTCGGCCGAGCTCAATCCTCCCGCGTAGTGTATCGAGGGGTGCCTCCCCGGAGCGGGCTGCTACGTCTCCGAATCCATCCCCCCCATCGAGCGTCTGTTCGAGATTCACTATGGGAAGTACGGGTCACCCTTTGAGACCGTCGACTCGTGTGCCGACTAGGTGAGATTCTGCCAGCAGTTGGGCAGCTGCAGTTATTTGAATCATTTGGTGGACACCAGCGGGTGGCACAGCAAAGAGGTCATGTACGAGGTGGATATTGCTGGCGTGTGCCGCGCTGAGTATGTAGCCCAGTTCGGCGCGCTGGAGAGTAGCAACATGTGCCAACCGGTGCACTGCTGCTTCTCGGAGGAGTACGCGTGCAATGAGTTGGAGCTAGGTTAACTAGATTGCAGGGATTACCTGGAATACGAGGTACTGTATCCCGCAGCGAGGACTAAGGAACTGTTCCTTATGGCAAAGCACACCGACAAGGTGTGCTCCGAGGACTTGGTGAACACGGCCAGGGGGAGGGACACGTGCCAGCAGCTGTACAAGTTCCGGCTCTGTTGCTTCGACGATGGGCGTGAGTGCTCTCGTGACCCTCGTGGTTTTGTTTGGCATACTACGGAGTCGGCTATAAAAATTGCACCCGTGTGAGTGCTTGTGATCTATGACGGTTGAGTTCAGTGTGGTGTTTACAAGACGAATGCAACGCGTATGATGGCACCGCACAAGACTCAATTCGCTGCCGATAAAAAGTACGAATGTGTGTGCGATTCTGGGTGGGTAACACACGGCGCATGATCGCAAGCGCAACATGGGATGTCACATCTATCCACCATTTCACTGATAAGTGGTGAAGTCTGCCTTCATATGCGTTGATAAGAAAG
>JAZGVR010000099.1:0-14089 GCA_037356255.1 Thalassiosira tumida | reverse complement strand
AACAGCAACAGCAACAGCAACAGCAACACCAACACCAACACCAACACCAACACCAACACCAACACCAACACCAACAGGGATGGTGACGGTGACGGTGGCGGTGGCGGTGACGGTGATGGTGATGGTGATGGTGACGGCGACATCGACATTGACGTTGACGGCAACGACAACAGTACCAGAAAGAACACCAGCAACCGCAAATAAGCGGCGACGGTGACGGCGACGGCAGCAGTGACGGCAGCGGCAGTAACAACGGCAACGGCAACAGCAACGGCAACGGCAACGGCAACGGCAACAACTACAGCGACATCCACCAACGACGCCACATGCAACGGTGACGACAGTGGCAACAGCACCAGCAACGGTCGCAAAGAGTAACGACAACAGTAACCAGGGGGGGTTTAAGACAATAGAGAAATTAAGCCGCTAACATAAACAGGGTGAATATGGCGACTACGACCAATAACATTGACGTTATGCAGGGGCTAGCAGTTAAGGGAGCAGGGAAGTTGATCGTGGAACAAACGCATCAGGAACAGGGCAGGATAAAAAGGAGAAGAAGAAAAAGAAACATAAGCATAAACCTTTGGATCTAGAAGAACTTGATGATGCCAGCAAATTCATCAACAAAAACACGAGGAGTTTGAAGGTACACATTAATCCTTCAATGCTACCCTTACTCGCTCCCATGACAATGTCTACTATTGGCAAGGGTGAGGTTCAATACAATTTACCTGATTGTAATCACAACACGCCAAATCATCTCAAAGTCTGTGAAATCATGAACAACATGATTGACAATCCCATGGGGGTGAAGAACCAACATGATTGATCGCTAGGCGCTGATGGAGAACTTATTGCAATAAAGTGGAATAAAGTGAGTTACTAAGACTTGAAAATATTATTAAATTATCAAGATATTCCATGGTTCACATGTGAACTTCATGGAAATATTTTGAAATTCTGAAAATATTACAATACCTAACATCATTTTCAACATTGTCTTCCTCCATTTTTCTTTGAATGACTAAAACTCACGAAAGGATGAAAAATTCCATGATGAAAAGGACACAAGAGTAGCGAGTTTGAAGGCTGTTGCAGTGGAAAAAATACCAGCCCCGCTTGCCACGCTAGCACAGACTACAGAAGAATCTGTCACATGGGTCAAAGATTGGTACAAAAGCAAAGGAAAAGCTTAATTTTAAAAATCAACGCCACTACAGCGGAAGGTAGACAAGCTGTGGTGAAATTTAACACGTTTGAAACTGAATGGGCAGAGTTGGGTGGAGATGGCATGACACCTACTGAACAATATTATTGCGTCATGAAATTGTTGAGTGAGAAAAAAATGAAGGATGACACATACATAGGTGTGGTTGAGATGATGAACAGACACATGGCAACTGCCCAGGTACTGACCAACAGTACACCAGACCACTTTACGGCTATGATTAAGGAGGGTACCCTGATTATGAGCACTTTTATTGAATTGGGTATTGTAGGAACAAAAGCCAAGACGCCCCGCCTTTCAAAGTTCAACAAAGCGATCAATAAAGTCTTCAAATCTAAGTCCAACTACGCAATATTAGACGACGAGGTTAATGTTACTATTTTCTATGCCAGAAACCCAAACATGGTCGCAACAGAACTTCTGCGTGCTTTTCTTACAAGGAGTAAATATATATCGGCCGTAAAGATTCACTCTGCTCGTCAACCAGCAAGGTCACATATTGCTTGATGGGGAGAGTCTTTCATCTCTAAAATGTCGACTGAAGCAATAGCAAAACATCCAAAAGTCGACAACCACAAAACGAGTTTCGTCAAGAGGATCAATCAAAAAGAAGCAGCAACAATATGGAATGAGAGCAGGGAAGATGAAGTAAATGTGTGGAGTGTAAGTGAAATACTACAACAAAAAGCAATCCAGCAATATATTCGGGACCTGACCAACATTGCACATTACAAGGAAGTGGCCCTCCTGCTCTCGGTTGCATCAGTAGAGGAATTTTTTTTCATCATCAGCCCGCCATTCTATCTCTCGTATTCAAGTATTGTCAGAGAACCAGGTAACATTGACAATGGACAGTACAACCTCACAGGGGAAATGTGTATTCAAATCCTTGCATGTCCTCCAATCATGACATACCTGTGAGCATCCCTGACAAATCAGACTGCAAAAGGAGTGTCAGGTGATACTGATCTTGTCAAACTGATTCAGTATGAATTAGGGTTCCATTTTGGGGCAGCATTGGGTCAAGCCAACTTCTACGCCATACATGACGCCTTTGTTGCCCAATATGGGTTTGAGGTCAAGGCACAATATACAACTAATCAGTTGGAGGGTAACTTCTTGGTTCTTCATGTTACAGTACTGACTGTCAATATGTTAAATGCTTGCGTATCATGTGCAACATCAGGCGAACCTGATCAATCGGTTGAATACAGAATAAAAGGAGTACAACAAGCATCATTGTTGTTCCATGGAGCTTTTCAAACAATGGAGTCTTCAATCGGTACATCAACCACATCTATCACAATATACCACTTGAGTAAGTCAAATTCATGATGACATGTTTCATTCTTAATCTTTGTGATATATGCTTAGAATTTATTTGAACTTACAAAATATTTCTTTGAATAGACAACATTGATGGTATCATCTATTGTTTGGCGGAAAAGATTAAAGCAGGATTATCAAAACTAGGTAGACCCTCCCACAAAGGAAAAGTGCCCTCCATGGGTAAAATTATCAGGGCTAATTTGATGAACAACTTACTTCATCTGGTTAGATCACATGGAATATATCCGGTGCTGGCGGACAAGTGTATCATATTAGCCCCGGTCTTTATGATAATACATCACAATATAGTCAACGGCAAATCACCAATGCCTCCCCAAACGACAGCCATGTTGAAAAAATTGGGAGAAGTTGTACCATCCTTTGAGGATTTGCGTCATTCTATTGCAAATGCAAGTAAGGTCAGCTGGCCAAAACAAGTGAAACCATTGACGTCAAAAAAGTATGTCATTCCTCCAGATAGCATCCACCCCTCTTCTTTGACTTGGTTCTTTCTCCAATATCAAGTGTGGTTCACAACTCATCATCTGACCACTCTCTCAGTTTCTCCTATTTTTCCTAAAAACTACCTTGGGGGGGATAAGTGATAACATAAAATATCCATGGGATAATCTCATCATGACTGGTGAATACCAGGTCAGGAACATGCATGATCTTACTTTGGTTGATGACAAAGATAATATACACAGTCCATCCAATGTTGCACTAGCAGCCTTCAAGGTTGTCAACACACAACTTCGAGAAGATGTCATTATCAAAGCCAAGCGTACTGCTATCCATGATGCTGTGTTAGCCATGGATGACAAAGAGTATTTCTTGACCATTGAAATGTAACAGACCAACAAGACGCCAAGAAAGCAGAGGGTAGCAAGAAATGACGACACGCCTGAATCTACCTCTGAAGTAGCTACCATCTCCACAACAACTACTGAAACTCCAGAGGATAAGACTAAGAGGCTGAAAGAATTGTTCTCGCCAATACTAGGAGCAATGAAGGCGTCAACAGATGATACTACCAGAGAAAACATGCCCTCCTACCTTAGAACATTTCTACAAGGACTTGGATGTGACATTGAAATTGAAACTATCTTGCCAAGTGACACTGATCCAACTGCACAACTTAACTTTGGCACTCCGCAAAAAAACAATCTGACCAGCAACATTGATGGTGATCTTGATTCTACCACAGCTTTCATTCAACCAACAAATAGAGATGATATTGTGCATCTCCTCCACAACTACTCGGAGGATATCAACACCAAATTCAACATCAATCCAACAGTTCAACCAAAAGACATCATGATAGCTTTTGATTTCACCAACGACTGTTATGTTCAGATTAAAGGTAAAAAAGGAAGAATTTATTGTGGTCAAAACCTCACTCACGAAGGAATTATGGCGAGCATGGTGGTCGAAGCCGGGATATGACACATCCATGGACACCCTCGTACAAATTTTCAAACAAGCTACAGTGAATTATGGATGGGTTTTCTCTTAAGATAAACACAATGAAAATGCTCCACCCAGCAACAATATCCTAGTTCTGACATCAATGGGACTGTACCAACAACTTAAAATATCTAAGACAAGTATTGTGGAGGGTACTACAAGTGTCATTGACGGTACTACAAGTGTCATTGACAGTGAAGAGGACAGCGGTGACGAGGAAAGTAAAAGCAGTGATGACCACTATAATGATGATGGGACCAAGGATAACACTGTCAACACTAAAGTAAGCAATAATAGTTCGACCAACAATGATCTTCGTGGAAGTAACATCAATTCCAACACGCTCAATGAAGAAGCGACTCCAACAGATAATATAAGCACCACAGTAGCCAAGGAAGCAACATCTACACCAATAAAGAGCCCAAAACGTAAGCGCGAAACTACACAACAGACACCTCATGGCGCCAAACGTCAGACTCCCTGCATAGCAGGTGCAACAAAATCCCAAGGTGAGACACCAACAAGAACTAGCAGAAAAAGAAACCAAACAACGCCATAATAGAGAAATATTATGTTAACTAAACGGATCAAAAACATTTCAACTTTAGACTTTCTTCCCAAATAAATCACATCTAACATATTGCCATCAATCGGCGTATTCACTTTCTCACTAACTTTCTACACAATACACTTCTACACAATAGATTGACACCAACACGGACAGATTATCACAAACAAAATGTTGTCACTCATATTTAGAAATTCAGAGTTATTCAAAACCAACACCTACATCCAAATTGGACACAAATCCCTAGTTTTTTACAATGCCTTCAACTGTGGAGAGTCCACTCAGAGTGAACATTCTGAAGATATAGAACAGGAAAACACGGCTTCCATCAGAAAAAATTATTACTTCCACAATTGCACACTTTCTACTCTGTGACAAAGGGAGTTCATTTAACATTATCACATTATCAACAAAATAATAACTTTTACTTTTTTTTCAATTTATCAAAATATTTTCCTACCCTCTCAACAATTGCCATGGATCAAACTATCACACCCCTTCCAATTTTTTGTCACAGTTATGTCAGCTTCACATTCACCATTACATTCTGAAACTTAGAAATTCTGTACTAGTTATCACTATCTTAGAGTCCTAATGAAAAAAATCTCTCCAAGGACCTTGGTGCGACTGCGTAAATCATGTCCCCTTTTAAGTACTTTCCTAACTCGTTCTTTCCTGACACTGGAAGTTTAGATGTTTTTTTCAAAGTTTCTACAGCCTTCTTAAGATTCTCAGTTTCTTCCCAAAGAATGTCAACTTGATCAATGATGGGTGTAACAGGCACACTGTCTGATGACTGTAGGTGACTTTCACCATGTTCTGAACCTGTATGATAATGATTTGAATCCTCCCACCAATCATGTGTAGCATCTTCATTACTGGATTCACCCTCAGCATCATGAGATGATCTATTGCCATTCCTAGACCTTTTAGAGTGACAATCCTAATCTGGTGACCTTGACCTTGACCTAGATTTTTGAGAACGTGATCCCGCTGGAGTATTATGCCTCGATCTTTCTCCCATAGATGAATCAGATGTTGATGATTGGGATGATGGTGAAGACAATGGTGGAGATTTTCTCAGCTCCTTATCCCAGTTATATTTTGACTGACTGACATATTTCCTTGGCCCTAACCTTTTTCCAGAGTTACTCATTGTCATACACTGAGAGAATCACTTCACTGGTTTGTTATCATAGAAGTGTTCACCTGGATAACTAAAACAGCTTAAAGGCTTGTTGTTCCTTACTCAATAATAAAATTATGAGCATTAGACCAACCATGAACCAACACAACAGTGTAGTGAACATTGTTTCATGTGCCTCAAGTGTGTGGGAACGCATGTCTTTTCCAGAATTCAATCACTTTCAACTCATAAAGTGACTACGTTCTCAAATATCAGTGGATACAGTCAATGAAGGAATTTATACCTTCCATGTGATGACTCAATCAATTATATCTCCTTATGTAATATAACTATTAGTGGGACTAACTACATTTCCCTATGTAATATAACTATCAGTAGAACTAACTTGCAAGTTTGAATTGATATATAATTTTCAAATTTTCTTGTACTAATATAGGGATGATGATCTCCGTGGAATTCCCACATATTCTTTCTTATTAAGAAAAGTCATTATGAGTATGTGTCCTCATATTCTTGAAGAAGAGCTTGCATGGTGGTATAGGTAATAGAATAGCTAGAAGATTATGAGGTTCCTGTGACGGCCATTGGCTCTACCTACAGTTCCTCGACTAGATGGTGAAAACTCTAGGTGCCAGGTGGAACCTTCCTATGGCTCCACCTGGTGCCTGAATTGCCGGAAGGCAGAACTATGGGGTTCTACCTAGGGGCTAGGTAGATCCACTATATGGCTCAACCTGGCATATTCAACACATTCTTGCACCATCGGTTTCCGACCGTGGAACTGACTTAGCGCAGTTGGGTCACGCCCTTTTCCTTCCTGGGGCAAACTCCTGCAAATTGGGTCCGTTTGCTCAAGTGGTACCTGGGGGGATGGTGCTTTGTGCTGTAATCTCCCCAGTTTTCTACATCCGGCGCCCAGTAAATTCGAAATTGACCCTGTGCCTCATGGCATCTCAACCAGTGCAGACATAGGTCCATGGACTTGAGTTTCTTTGGCACGATGGTCTTGTTTACGACTCCGTAGGCTGTCGAGTTGTCAGTCTGGATGGCCGATCGCTTTTGTGGCCAACCCATCTCTATTAGCGCCTGTCGCATGGGAACCATAACCTTGGCATTCTTGAACAGTGCGGCGAGCTCCGTCTTGGCCGCAGATGAATAGACTGGCTTCATGATTCCGGCCAACGTGAGCAGCGCCCCATTCCACCGAGGATGGTTGTCGTCTTCAGACAGAAATATGTGTGCCCCATTGCGACTGCGCCCCCGTGATTCATTGTTAAAACCCGTGTCGGAGTGAGCCGCAAGTTGCATCCCACTTGCCCTGAATATAAGGCCATCGGCTGGGTACGTGGCAACGTAGTCCAGCATCTGGGCGACCGCGTCGTTTGTGGCTTCAGTGGACGCAGCTTGCTGCAAGCCAATGACACTGAGGCCAACAAGGAGCTTGTTGTCCACAGCCCTGGCATAATAGAGCAGAGCCTCAACGATGTGCTGGACTCTCGTGATGCCATCGTCGTCGAGTGCTTTGGCGGCGACCTCCTCGTCTGCATATTGGCACTTCGCCCCGTATACGATTGGGCGGTGTTTGTGAGGCCGCTTGGAGCTTCGCAATGGACTCCAGCTGCAAGTCGTTCGCTGCGTTGGGCGTTTCCTCGAGAGCGTTCGTGAGTGACGTGAGCCCGTGCTGGAGGCGATCCTCCGGCGTGACACCAGGCTTGGTGATTGCATGGTGCCGGAAGTCCACTGTGTCCGACACCCTGACCTTGTGCGTTGATCGGGCAGCAAATCGCTGGCTCTGATAATGCTCCAACGAGATGCCAAGTCCCCAGCCATCTTCACCCTGAAAGTCCCACAAGTTGCGGACGTCCGGTTTGAGATGGGCAATGACTCGGCAGCCGAGAGGCCCAAGCGGCGTTGCGTCATAGGTAAACGGGCCCTCAAAGAACTCGTAAGCCGAGATCTTCGGGTTCAGCGTGGCCTGCCGGAGGAAGTTAAGAGTCATCTCGGCTTGTGGGATAAGCAAGTCCCACAGGTAATGTGGGAAATCCGGCGCAACGCCAGCCAAGATGGACAAAACATGGGCTTTAAATGTCCGGATGGCTCGCTCCGCTACGTTGTGGCGATGCATGTGGGGTGGGACCAGCTGAAACTCGGCCCCATACTCCTCCGTGATCGTTTTTCTGTACTCCGCACTTGCCTCGTTGTCTAATATCTGGAGGTCGACGTCGAAGGCGCGCTTCCGTATTCGACCCATTATGGTTCTATATGCACCCAGCCTGCGTCCGTCCTTGTGCGTCTTGAACGGGCATGCCAGGGTTGCGTTTGAGTCGCAATGGTAGGCAACCATAATATATTGGTTGCCTGCACGACTTTGAACAGGGAAGCGCCCAGTGTCGTCCGTATACAGGCGACTGATGTGGTGCACGCTCACGTGCAGCTCCCCCGTTTTCTCGTTCATCAGGGGCGGCTCCACGTCCACGTACGGTAGAGCAATGTCCGCCGGCGTGTCGGCGCCAGGTTGGGTCTCCTGTGCGTCCGTCACGTCGGTCGCTTTGCGCGGCTTGGTCGATCACACGCCCTTCCGTCCTTGGACTCGATGCCCTTTCAGCGTTTCGTCCGCTGACGGGCAATACCGGGCCGCATTGTGGTACGTTAGCCCTGGCCACGACGCGAAGATGCCCGACTTGATTGCCTTCAGCCACGTGCGCCGCGTCGGGAAGCCCGCTCACGTGTGGAGGTATCTCACGAGAGCCTGAACGCTCGGCAGATCGTACGCGCTGTACGCCGCCAGCGGGGCTCGCGCCGCATTGGCTGCATGGCGTGGCACGTCCGCGCCCTCTGGGAGCAGGCTGATGCATCAGAGGCCCGGGGCTGCGGTCTCCCGCCACCCTCCAAGAACGATCCGTCCGTCGCGGTCCTTAATTGTGACTGCTCTATCGTCGAACGTGACGGTGAAGCCGGCATCACATATCGGTCCTAGGCCCATGAGAGTATCTTGCAAACCTTTCATTACATGGCCTGTCCATTGGAAGCCGGGTGGCAGGCCGGGTACCCTGTGCTCGGCCGTGGTGGTGGACAAATGGCGCTGCCCCGAGGCCGTGCCAATGACGATGGGCGGCCCATTCGGGCAAATGTCTACGACTGGGGCGTCCGCGGCAAAGTATATTCCTGAGGCCCCCGAGTCTAGGATTGCTGTGTCCACGCATCGCAGGAGCGCATTGAGCCTCCTATTATTGTTCTTTCGCCCCCACTTCTTTGTGACCTTGTTGGCGCGCTGGATGCCGCCGAAAGGCAGGAAGTGTGCTGGCGCAGGCGGGTGCAGAGGCACCGTTGCTATGGGGGTGGGGCTACAACCAAAGGATGAAAGAATGATGTTGTCATTTATTTTAGTCTCCGTTGCCCCACCCCGCCAGAACAAGCAACTCTTCCAGTTTGCTGGGCGGCGCGCCGCGTTCTCCTCACGCTTGTAGCAGGTGGCGTCCGAGTGCCCATGCCATCCGCAGATGATGCACGCACCGATGCCCCCCGGGCCTCGCCCTTTCTTCGCGAAGTCCTTGCGGTACAGGGCGCAGTCTCCTCCGCCTCGTCCGCTGCCAGCAGCACGGGCACCGTTCTGACGTAGTGGTTTCTCCGCGTCCAGCGGGGCCGGGACCGGCTGCCGCTTGATCTTGGCCATCTTGGTGAGCTGGGCATGTAGCCCACGGACAAGCCCGCCGGCCTTCGATACTTCCGCGGCCAGACTCTCATTGGCCCTGACTAGGGCAGCGTTGTTCTCGATCAGCTCCGCCACGGAGTCTTGGTCCGTACGGGCCGCGCAGGCAAAGTTGTCGAGCGCGGACTCAATTTCTGTGAGTGCTTCATCTCCAAGGCCGCCTCCATCTCCTGAGGGGGCAGCATCCTCCGTGATGTACCTCACCACGGCTCCATCTCTGGTAGCCGTAGCTTCCGCGCTGGCCGCATTGGCGGCTCCGCCAAACGCGTTGACTCCTCCCTGTGCCGCCAGCCTCGCTTCCACCCTGTTGTACTCGTCCAACGCTAGGTGTTTCCATTCCACCCAAGTCTGTTGGCGTGGCGTGAGGCGGGACCAATCCTCCTCGAGGCGCGGGTACTGGCCACTTCGTAGGACGTCTGTGACTGCCATCCCTAAGATTGTGTTGTTCATGATGGGGGCCGCCCTATCGATGCTCAGGGCCCGCTTCTGGATGTCTTCAAGATGATTGATGTACTGCAGCAAGTTTGCCGCGCGCTTGAACTGTTTCTGCATTTCGTTGAGCAGAGCTATCTTGTCCGTTTGCTGGCGACCTGTCAAGATGCCACGTAGGGTCTCGAGAAGCGCACGGCACGGGACTCTTGCATATTGAAAGATCGGGTCTTGATGCCCCCGAATCCAGTCTTCCTTGACATGATCGATGATAAACTGCCAAACACACCGGATCTCAGTGTCGAACATGGCACGGTCGGTTCAACGAGCGTTGTGGATTGCCTCGCGCTCAGCTCAAACTCGTCCCGTCGCATTATTCGGGATCGTGGCATCGTAGATTGCCACTTGGGGTGGTACGGCGAACGGATGTCCGAATGCCGCCAAGTATTCCTGATCCGTTGAAACGAGTGCCATTAGGCTATCTCGATTTCCGTTCATCAGATCGAAGGGAATTGGGATCAGAACGCTGGCAAGTGTTTCAACCAGCAACTGAAGGTAGGTATCTGAGGGCCGTCCAACGCAGGGAGCGAGTCTGTCTCTTGCCTCGGCGAACGCCGCCGTAATCTCATCCGCGGACATGGTCGTCATCTTGGATGTCTTGATTTGTTACCAATAATCTTCTAGCTATGAAGAAAAGCTTGCATGGTGGTATAGGTAACAGAATAGCTAGAAGATTATGAGGTTCCTGTGGCGGCCATTGGCTCTACCTACAGTTCCTTGACTAGATGGTGAAAACTCTAGGTGCCAGGTGGAAGCTTCCTATGGCTCCACCTGGTGCCTGAATTGCCGGAAGGCAGAACTATGGGGTTCTACCTAGGGGCTATGTAGATCCACTATAGGGCTCAACATAGCATATTCAACAATTCTAGGTAGGCAGTCTCACTATGAGGAATTAATATGTTTGTTATGGTACATATGTTCCTCTAGTAGAACCTGCTATGTACCTGGCCAAGAATTTCCCAACATCTCTCATTAGCTTACATAAGAAGTATCATATGTAGGAATCTATATGACCAATGCTATACATATTTATACATAGGGAGTACATACATATAGTGTTATATGTATTTGATATACAGTCAAATCCGTGTCTGCAATAGTGACCCTTTTGCACAGTTTTTTCATTCTTAAAAATTTGCAACGTAGGAATCATGATATATTCATGTGACAAATAGTTTACATAATGTCTGTGATTAAAGTCATTATGTATCCTATCATTGGTCTTGTCTCATTGTTCTGAGCGTTAGATTGCCATTGTCTTGATAAGTTTATATCAAATTGCTTATTATCTAGCACTACAAGTCCCATTATGTCATCTTCCTGTAATTAATTGTGTGATATCAAAATTATCTTGTCCCATACACACTCCATTCTCATCAGAGAACATAGATATGCAAGCAAAATATTATACAACCTAACATAATGCATCATTACAATAACAAATAATCACTGTCACCATCATAATTTGTTACCCCATGATAATGTGGAGTGTTTCCTAACAATAAATCCAGTGATTAGTCAAAAGTAGTGTATGTACCATATCACCAAGCAAGCTCGTATTCCAATTACATAGTATGGCAAGCCAACTCAGTGCGAGGAAAAACCTAAACACCATCATGGGTCACACAAGTCCTGGCTATGTCCTACCTGCAATATGAATCCCTTCTTCCACATATGGCTATCTATAGGGGACAAGATGAATCCATTGCATGGAATACAACCCCTGCTGGTGTTGCCAACAACAAGGAGGTCATGAAACACACCAATTCAGAGATGCCAACAATGACTCAACGCAACCGTTCCAGCCCTGGTGACACACATCCAGATGGTATTAACACTATGCCTACTCAAAGACAAAACACCAGTATTGCTGACATGATGGGTCCCATCAATGTTGGAAAAACAAGCATTCATCAATTTGCAGACATTGATTTTGCAAGTGACCTCTATGAAGAAGATAGTGAAGAATCAGAATCAAATGATGATGATTCCAATTCACCAGCATTGTTGGTACTTCCTTGAGAAGGGGCCCAACACTGCATGCATGATGATATCATCACTCAGCTCAAAAAGTGGTGTGAGGAGGGCAATCAGCCCCTTGTCTGCATGATATCTGCCAAAAGAGCATGGGCAAGTCGCTGACCAATGAAAGCAGCCTCACCATGTAGAAAGCAGTGGGAGCCTTCACTGGCAAGCAGCTGGGGGCTGCATTCTTTCGAGGGACAAAGCCAATCAATTGAATCTGGGCAACAACAGACTTGGTGGTCACTGGGGCATGACAATGCCGGTTGGACATGGTGTGGACAACCATTGCCTCTTTGTGGTCATGTTTCCAACCTCCTCACTCATTGGCACCATGCCGCCATGAATTGTGCAATCCAAAGCTTGTCAATTGAACACCAACATGGATCAGTTGGCCAACAAGTGCTCCAAAGATGTTTAGGAGCAAGTTGCTTGGCATCAAGTGATTGAGACGGTTGGGCAGGTGCACAAATCCAGCCCCAACAAAAGAGTTGTCAAGAAAAATGCAACCGCATTGACAAAAAAACCAAGCAGTGCATGCAGTGTGTGGGAAAATGTTGCCATTGGATCAAGTCAGGGAGGATTCCCTTCTTGCCCGAATCATCAAAGTGGAAGCGGTGGGCCCAGGTGCAGCGATCCATCCTCTGGTTTGATGCTGGCAAAACATACAACAAGACCATCTTGAGGTGAGCGGCTCAAAGGTGTGGCATCTCCAACCCATTGACAATGCCTCTACAACAAGTGAGGATGCAGCTCAAGGAGTGCCAAAAGCAGTGCAACAATTGTTGCATATATGGTCATCAATGCCAAAAATGACACCTGTACAACTGCCTAAAGATTGCCAGAAACAAGCATGATGAGGAGGCTGAGGCTTGGATTCTCTCCATCATTGAATGTGAGAAGCAACAATCTCATTGGGGGACATTAGTGAGTAGGGGTGTGCACGGAAGCATT
The DNA here is from genome assembly GCA_037356255.1 of Thalassiosira tumida. Taxonomy (NCBI): domain Eukaryota; phylum Bacillariophyta; class Thalassiosirophyceae; order Thalassiosirales; family Thalassiosiraceae; genus Thalassiosira; species Thalassiosira tumida. The sequence goes on along the minus strand of JAZGVR010000099.1, from coordinate 1,173 downwards.
TGTGGGTAACTGCAACACACGGGATGGCACACCTTCCCGGGGCACAATTCATGCAGCAGCAATAGGGTTAATGTTAGGGTTAATTTGTTGAACCATTTTGGGTGTGACATCGAAATGCTGTTGCAATCCCCCCTTGACCTGCATGCGCTCTACATACAAAGGAATGACATGCAATGTCTCTCATTTTATCCCATGTGCCCTCCTAAGTGGCACTCTACTTGTAAAGGAATAGTGAATGTCTCTCCCGTGCACCTGTCCGTGTGCCTTTTTTGCTTCCCATGTGTCCACCCAAGTGCATGAAATGACCCATCCAATGAATGACTATTTTTGCGAAAACATATTCCGAGTGCTCACCTGAGTGGAAGCAATGTTCATGTGCCTGGCTGCATGTAATAAAAAAGTGACCGCATGGCTGCAGGGTGCAAAAGAGAACAGAATCACCAATTCCTATGTGTCATCATCTTGCAGGTAATCTGAGTCCCGGTGACAGACAGGATTCACTTACAGTGATGTGGCTGGGAGTCCATGGCACATAAAACCACCCGCCCATGTGCTCTCCCGAGTGACACCATGTGATTCCCCCTATGCTTCACATGTGCAAAGCATGCTGCAAGTTTGCCATGATTTCCCATTTGCAGCAGAGTTACCATGACCACATGATGCCTCTCTTTCACCAGCCAAATGTCCCTTTCTGTCTCTTTCACATGCTCTCTTGCTGCTTCAGCATTGAGTTTGAGTAGATTACTTTCATCCTTAATCTCTTTGAATTCCATGTCCATGAGAACCATGCAAACCACAAAGCCCCCTCTTGCGTGTAATCTAACTACTCCCATCAAAGTCACAGACCTACGTAGCTACTTTTCCGAGCAAGAGAATACATGTTCCACCGCACTTGTTGCGAAGATCAGTCAACACCATGCAACACACTTCTGTTTGCATGCAACAATGCACTGCTAAGCTGTGTAGTAATAGCGTGCGAGACATCCTGATGAAGATCTAAAGCGGAAATGTATGTGTCTTCCAAGGACTCTTTCCTGGTTATGGGGGGGGGTTCATTGCCTACTTTCTGGGCCTGCAACCATCAATTAAGGAGATGGCAACCCAGATCGCCATGGACATGGCAGGGTGGCTAAAGATCTACCTCCTCAAGAGGGGTTGGCAGTTCAAGTCCGT
>JAZGVR010000098.1:0-13315 GCA_037356255.1 Thalassiosira tumida | reverse complement strand
AAAGCCAAAGGCACACCCGAGGAAATATTTGATTTTCCAATGGTACAAATCGAGACAAAGCATACACCAGGCTAGTAGCGCCACCCTGTACAGTAGATAGTAGTTTAAGAGACACCTAAGCAAGAAATGCTAATTCTCAATCAATATTTGGATTCACGAGTCTGGAGTGATTTTTGCACATGCCCCTGCCTTCATTTCAAATTTGTTCAGCTCTTGTAAGAAGTTGCAGCCCTCCTTTCTTCTAGATAGGCTTGTGAGCAAGCTCAGAAAGGTTTGGAGATAAAAATAGACGCCAAGAAATATCAACAACAACAAGGATCAAAAATTCTTTTACTTTGGCACTTATCTCACAAGTGATGTTGCATCAGTGTTCTTTGTCATACCTCTAGCTCTCTCATAACCATTATTACTCCAAGCTTGACTAGGTATACCCACCCTTCAGCTACCCAGCCGGCATGGATTTTCATTTAGGTATGTTTCGTGCAGATGGCGCCTATGTTACTCATTTGCGTCAACTCTGGGCTTGTTCTGTTTCCGCATGTTTTGAATAAATCCAAGAAACCCTTTGGTGGGATGTAATTTTCCACAAGAGCATCACTAACAACCTTGCATATGGATAATAACACAATATGTCACAAGTTTTATTCATTTATAGCACCTAATAGAACCTGAAAAATATGCGCACAAGATATCTCACCATGGACATATCTATGACTGTGAATTTGAGTCAATGAACCTTTAGAGCCCATCTTTCCTCTGCCACATGAGAGTGACATACGGGTTATATGAGTGAAACCACTCTGGTATTCTACTCCAGCCTCTATGGAGATCTCAAAGTATGAGTGACATCAATCAACCCTTTGTCTTTATTGGCAGTAGCATCTTCTTCTACGATACCAAAAATCTGTTCTGTTAGAATTTTTGCCTTTGCACCATTCTCCGTGTGACAAATCATATATACAACCCAGCAATACCTATATATGAGCAACATTTTCAAATCCAGTTATACGTAAGACAGTCCCCCTTGGACCAAAAAAAATTCAACCAAATTTTCTCAAAAAATCAACAAAATTAATTTTCTGCGCTTGTCGGCGCTGGGCTCTACCTACCATAGGAACACAAAAAGGACGCAGCACGGGATACGCGATCGACAGCGACGCCAAGGAACCTAAAAGCCAGACGGCCCGACTCCACGCACCATGGCCCCATCCGCCGCCGGGCGCGCCGCGCAAACCCTCGGCGCGGCCGGGCGCAATCGTCCCTCCCGCCAAATGTCCGAATCGACGGGACTGGGCTCCTCCTTCAACACCGGCGCCGACTCCTCCGGCGAGGGTGGCGATCCCGGCGGCGGCGGCGACGCGAGCCGCGGGGGGGGAGGCGCCCCCCCCTTCATGGAAAACGTCCAATCCCAGTACGTGAGCCTGAGCGAGAAGCTCGCGAGGGAGGACGCCGAGATCAGCGCGACGGAGACGGGGCGCGGCGGCGGCGGCGGGGACGACCCCGCGCCCAAGTCCCGGAGGGTGCGATGGGCGGAGACGGCCGCCATCGCCTCGACGATGGACGGCGCCGGCGGCCGCGGCCCCGACGACGATCCCGACGGCGCCCCCGCGCGATCCCCCGGGGAAGTCCTGGCGGACCTGTTCCTGAGGAAGTACACGCTGCCGGCGTTCCTCGTATTGGCGACGGCGATATTCCTGGTGGTGCACCTGGCGGGGGGGCCGGACGACGGGAGCTTCAGGAGGTACGGCGCGCTCGGGGGGGGATCGGGCGAGGAGGGAGGCCCTGGGAGCGGGAGGGCGGGGTTCAATCGCCAGAAGAACGTCGGCGGGGGGGACGGATTCGGCGACGTCAGTGAGTGACGAGCGGCCACTTGTGGCGCACTTTTCTTTTATTCAATGTGTACCCTAACCCCCTCCGGATGTCCGTTGAACTATTCGTCCCGACGATCCCGCGCCGCCCTCGTCAAGTCTTCTCCCTGACCCCCACGGCCTCCTCCGATTCCAGCATGATCCCCACCATCGAGGTGATCCAGCACACCACTCCCAAGGCCTCGCCCGGGTCCGGGGGCACGCCCTCCGCCGCCGCGTCGGACGGGAACGAGCCGGGCTGGGTCATCGTCCCGACCAAGTCCTGGGCCGTGGGCAGCAAGACCGGCAACGTCGATGACGGCGGCCCCGATCCGCCCGCCACCATGAAGTGGGGTTACGGAGCAGGTACGGGGAATATGGCGTCCTTTGTTCCTTTGTTCCTTTTGCAGAATTGCGTGTTTTTGTTTTGACGATGAAGACCGTCATCCGGATGTAACGTTCGTCTACCTGTTTCCACGTGTGATATGCTCACGGCACGTTGCGCTGTCGCCGTTCCCACAATGACGGCCGTAGGCATACCGACACCCGATCCTGCTTACCTAGCTCAGCAGTTTCCCGAGCAGGAGAGTCAGTTTCCCGAGCAGGAGAGTCCAGGACGAAATCCCGGTGGGCGGAATCCCGACAAACTGAATCCCGGCGAGTACAATCCCGACGAAGGAAGCAAGACAACCTTGAAATGGAACTTCGGAGGGGGAGGTGAGTAGCGGTCCGTGACATCCCGTCCATTCGTCGCAACGCTCGCTCTTCTTTTTTTCAACCCCTTGGCCTTTGGACCGTCTTTGCCCTTTTCGTGTCGACGAACTCTCCAGCGCCCACACCCGACCCGATTTACCTAAAGGACAAGGGTTCGCCCACGACTCTCGTTTGGAATTATCCCCCCGGTACGTGATGATGGTGGCCGGCGTGTTCTTTTCCGATTCGCGCCCTCGCGTTCGCGCACGCCGCCAACACCCCCCTCATCCTCTCATCGCTCATCGGAAACCCCGTACCTCGTTCCCATCGCCCCGCCCCGTCATCCACCCCCCCCGACGGACGAGCAGGGGTGCCCACCCCGAACCCCGCGCTCCTCGTCGAGGTGGCGCCGCCCGACAAAGGGTCGCCCACCACGATGAAGTGGGCCGGCCTCAACTTCAACCCCGTGCCGGTCCCGGCGCCAGGCCCGCGGCCCGGGCCCGACGACGGGAGCTACACGACGCTCATCTGGAACTACCCCCCCGGGGAGCCCACGCCGGACCCGGCGCTGCTGGCCAACAACGTCCCGGACACGATGACCTGGGGGTATCCGGACGGGGTGCCCACGCCAGGTGAGGAGGGAACGCGTGCGCATCCGTCACTTGCGGTCGGCAGTAATAGTGGAACTTTACGAGTTCAAATCAAACTATAATTTTGCTCACGGCGTTCAATTCTGTCAACGCCCAACATCAAATTAGATCCTGTCCTGTTGACAGGAGGACTGGACACCCCACAGCTAGAATGGGGCTATCCGCCAGGAGTGCCAACACCCGATCCCGCCCTCCTGACGGGTACTGGAGTCGACGAGCCCGTTGGATGGGTGAGTCGCCGTCAGTACACTGCACAACCGCAACCCGTGCCACTTCACGGAGAAAATACCTCTTTTGCTGACTCTTTCGACGCTTCTCGCCCGAATCCCCTCAGGGTTATCCGCCGGGAGAGCCGACGCCCGACCCCGTCTACATCAACGGCACCCCCCCGGGCATGTCCGATGCCCCCGCCGAGCGCAAGGTCGAGAAGGGGCTCCGCGACCCGTCCACGGATCCCACCCTGAGCCCCAGCGTGGACCCGACGGACGGGCCCACGCCCTCTCCCACCACCAACTCGCCTCTCGTCATCACGCAGAAATGGAGCAACATCATCCCACCGCCCGCCCCACCCACCGGCAAGCCGACGCTCGAGCCGACGCCCGAGCCAACGCCCGACCCGACGTCCAAGCCGACGCCCGAGCCGACGCCCAAGCCGACGCCCGAGCCGACACCCAAGCCGACGCCAAACCCCAGCAGCTCGCCTGTCGATCCGCCGCCAACGGGGCCGCCGCCGACAGACCCCCCGTCGCCGACAGACCCACCGTTGCCATCCCCCGTCGCTGTCAAAGAGCCCCGTCCCCCGGCGTCTCCCCGTCCCCCGGCGCGCCCACCGCGTCCACCGCGCCCACCCTCCCCGGGGGGAGGGGGAGGGGGGAGCAACATCCCCGGCAAAGGGAGGCCCCCGAGGCCCCCGACCCCCGTGGTCAACACGCGGCCGTACGAAGGCCCAGGGGGCTTCGTCCAGCCGGACCTCAAGGGCCCCGACAAGGAGAACAGGCCCATCATCATCGGCGGGCCCGGCGGGTACACGTTCCACGGCTACGACGCCGTAGCCCCGTACGAGCCCGGCCAGGATTACCAGCCGGTCAGACCGGACGGCGAGCCGGCGACTGTGCCCGGGCAGCAGCCCCCCCTCTACCAAGTCCCGCCAGCCCAGCCCTGGTACCAGGCGCCCGGCGGCATGGTCATCCCCCAACAGCAGTGCGGGTGCGGCTGCTGCAATTGCGGGTGCGGCGGTTGCGGCGGGTGTGGGGGTGGCTGCGGCGGCGGGATGGGCATGGGCGTGGTCCCGGCAGGCGGCGGGTGCGGCGGGGGGACCGGCGTCGCCGCGATGCACCAGAACTTCTTCGTGCCGCAGGCGCTGCCGCAGATGCTACCCCAGATGTTGCCGCAGGGCACGCAGGGCACGCAGGGCATGCTCCCGATGCTCCCGGGGGCCCAGGCCCCGCTGGCCGCCGATGACCAGATGCTGCCCCAGACGCTGCCGCAGGGCATACTACCGATGCTCACGGGGGACGAGGCCCCGCTGGCCGGCCCCGCGGGCTGCCCGTGGGCTTGCCTCATCAACGAGACGGTGACGACGCAGGGGCGCTCGAACGAGGACGACGCGATCTACGAGCTCTTCTACACCAACCCCCTGAACTGCTGCGGCATTATCGTGGAGGTGGGGGCCGAGACCGGCCTTGAGCGGAGCACTTCTTACTTCTTCGAGGGGGGCATGAACTGGACGACCATCCTGACGGAGGCCGATCCGTTGGACTACGCCAAGATCGCTGGCCACCGCCCGAGCGACAAGACGAAGGCAGTCAACGGGGCGTTCTGCAAGGAGGGACCCTTCCTCTACTTCGACGACCAGTCGCACGCCTTCCAGGCCATCTCCGAGGGGGAGTACTCATCAGAGGTCACCGACTCGTCGTTCGAGGTTACCAACTCCACGGCGAAGGTTAATTGCATACGTCTGGATCACATCCTTGCTGGCATCTCTCACATCAACGTGATGGTGATACGTGTGAAGGGCGACCCGTGGGCCGTGCTACGCACCATGGACTGGGAGATCCAGGTCGATATCTGGCTGATCCTGATGGAGGCGGGGAGGGAGGACCTCCTGCACAGCACGATACGGGCGGCCCTCAAGCTGCACGACTACGCCCGGGCTGCGTGGGACATCAAGCTGTGGTGCGAGGCTCCCGCAGACTGCGCGCAGAACGAGGTCTGGCTGAGGAAGGGGTTCAACCCGATCGACAGGCCATTGCTGGGACACTTGAGCGGGTCGACCGGAAACGCGTACGCGTGATGGGTGTCGGAAATTGTCTATATGTATAAAAATAGGTGTGGGATTATGTTGATTTACTTTGAGTGATTCATGTCCTGTCATTGCCCTTTCTTTGTTTTGATTTGTGTGTTTGCGTACCATGGCTTGGCAGGAGGGGGAGAGGGTCAATCTCCTGGAATGGGCTTTTTTCCGGTTGGAATGGTGATACTGACTGGGACACGCGATTATGGACTGTTAGACCTGTCCTGTCAAGAAACCATTGCCCATGCGCCAATACAGCGTGGATCCAAGACATCAATGGTATCAAGTGCCTCAACTGTTGATCCGCCAAAGATATCTTGCCTTATCAAAGCTGCAGCGGTGAAGAGGGGCACCTTGAACTATTCGCTGAAAGTGGGGATCTCTTGGAGAAGTGCCTACACCAGGACAACCGAACCGAGCTGGAACTAGCATTGGGGATACCAAAGTTTGTCCTTTTAACGGGAGGACGGCCCCGGCCAGGACTTGATCGGGCTGGAGGAGCTATCTTCGTGGCGAGGGGCGTCTCGGGCACACTGTAAACAGAGCCTACTATGTGGTACGTATGTACTAGTTATGTATGTATGGTATGGCGGAGGCCGCGGGGGGTATGTATGACTGAAGTTTTGCGCACAAGAGGCTCTGCCTTCTCGATCGCTGTTTGAGCACGCATCTGACACTGTACCAAAAAACAAAAAATTAACCAATCCTCCTATCACACTGTAAACAGACCCCCCCTCCCAAAAGAATAATTCAACCGCCACCAAGGCGCACTCCTCCCGCAAGCCGTCCGGTCCTCCCCTCCCTGCGGCCGTGACCCCCCGTGATCCCCCTTCTTCCCATGTCGCCAAGGCAGATGCCGCCGTGTCAGGGACTGCGTTGCCGCTGCGGGCGATGTTCCTTTTTTCAACGAACCATGCAAAGCCGCCGCCAACTCCCGGTCAGGGATGCCTTTCTCTCATTAAAAAAATGTCGCGCGTGCAACAAGCTGCGACGTCTCTGGTTCGCCACGTCTCCTCGATTGGCGGATCGTTTCGTCCGGTCGCGGTTCCTCCCGCCGCCGTCTCGGACGCTGCATCGTCGCCCAACGATGTGGTCGTCGTTTCATCCACCGTGGTGCCGACCAAACAGTCCCATCCGTTGATCGTGGGACCACCGTCCACGTCCCCCCGACCGTCCACGAAACGCTCCTGTATGCCCCCCGCTGCGACATATTCGAGCGTGTTGGACTCCGGACAAATACGCTCAAAACGCAAACCATGACGTGCGTTCTGGGGAAGATTAGGACCCGCCTCTTGCTGGAAACATACAACAACTCTCAAGAAGGGCTGAGGTCGCTCAAGGAAAGATAAATCCGTTGCATGAACTGCAATATTTGTGGGCAGTCGCTGCTAAAAGTAACACTCCCGGGTCACATGGATACCCAGCACGACAATTTATGGTCCCGGTTCATAGATCAGGTCCTACTAGTGGAGCACAACAAAGTGGTCTACAACGCCGGATTTTCCACCATCAGAATTCTTTGGTTCCCAGTTCCAGGGGGCAACCGGCCGCATAGACACTCCATGGAACCTCCGGTGCCATTTCCCCGCGCATGCCACCCCGTCCCTGGGAAGGATTTTTACTCCGTTGGAGGGGCTCTACCCCCAATGCAAACTCTGCGGTATGCAGGTGAGTCCATGTGCAACGACGCACCGGGCCTCCAAGTACTGTTGGAAAATGACAGCACGGAAATTGCAACACAAGACCGCCGCGGACTCTACCCTGGCGCTCAAAATAAAATGCTTGGCGTATGGCAAGGAACTACAACGGGTGGAGGTGTTTAAGTACTTGGAACAACTGTTGATATTTGACGACAACAACCTGAGGGCCGTGATGGTAAACCTTAAAAAGGCATGCGGGATGTGGGCACGTGTATCCCCTGTATTGTGGTCGGAAAATTCCTCCCAGCGGGTCTGCCGGAAATTCTCCAGAGAAATGGTGTAAGCAGTGCTACTGTTCGGGAGCGAGACACGGAGTCTCATACCTACGACAATGAAACGATTAGAAGAGCTCCACATTTGGGCAGCCTGATGGATGGTGAGGGTTCACAACTCACAACGGAAGCCATATGGAACTTGGGTCCACCTATTGACGGAGGATGTGCTTGAAGAGGTCGGCATGTTTCCAATGCTGCAATAGTACGGAAATATACAATTACCTCCTTCACTGTCAATTGACCTATCTTCCCGTTCTGCAAGGAGTAGAGGAGAAAACGTGGGTCGGGCGCCCGCTAATTCTAGTGGGAGCAACTGATGGACTTTGATGCGGCAAGTGCCTCAGCTGCAGCTGCGGCCAATGCAGCCGCATATGACAACCCGGTGAATTCCACGGGGTAGGATGGGGGGGAGCAGGGGGGGAGCAGGGGGCGAGCAGGGGGGGATATGCTATTAAGGGTTGTTTGAATTTTAAGTTACTACCAGCAAAGACTTAAGGCCCAGTTGAGCATTGCCCTAGGAATTGATAGTCTGTTAGTAGATAAGACATTTGGACCCGGAAGCTAAGTAACACACACACCTCAAACCAATTTGAGGCAGTCAGCCACCAAGCCATTTGGCCACAACAGACAGTTATAATCCCATATATATATTTCATTTTTATGTACATACATACAAACACACACTAAAACCATGTTAGGCGACCTTAATAAACAAAGAATGAGCCTGAAGCTTGTACCTAGAACATTGTACGAACTACCAGGAAGAACAAAGGTCGGAGCTGCAGCTAGTGCTCAGTGCGGCCATCAACGTTCCCAACCATAACACGCAGGAACAGTACGTAGTTGGATACCGCATGAGTGGTAACTTTAGACCACGGGCCAGCGTCAACAATTGAAATTGAATGGCTACAAGAGATTGAGAGAGTTCGGACTCACCAATCATGTACGAATGATGTAAAACAGTAGAGTGAGCTCCTAGTTCGGATGAGCTTACTTAATTCTAATAACTACAGTATAATAGAAATTATATTGTGTTTTTATCATGAGTTATGAAGTAGAGTTATGACTCTCTGATATCAATTTGACATTATTAGAATCAAGTCAATTCAGATGAGAACCTTACGTAAATACTGTCAGAGGCGAGGCGCCGGGAAGACTGACGAGACTCCAGCGGTAGCCGCCACGACACCTACAGGCTCCCAAGCACCTACGTCGGGGCTAGAAAAGGTGTTCTTTGCAACGGGAACGACTCCATTACGGGTCTAACAACACCTTTTACAGACCTCTGTTAACAACAGCAAAGGTCTCTTTTAAACACTAGCTAATAACTAGAGAGCCCGAAAGTTTAGCACACAAGTATGATCGGCCATCGTTTTTTGCGCTCACCTTGTTAATTAACTAGGTGAAACACACACGCACTCCTCAAAATTGACCAGCTCCTCCCCAGGAAATAGGAGGGGGTCTCATTCGAAAACCTTCTGGACTTATGCTTATCAATGCAAGTCCAGAGTGTATGGACGGTCATTGTCGCAGGTTGGGGCCTTCTATGGCCTGTGGGGCTGGTGTAGCTTGCACCCCGTTGGGGCTGGGGATGGCACAGTGCACCATACTGAGACGCTTAATCAGTGAGGATCTGTGCTGAGCTTGAGCGAGTGAATGCCAACATGAGGCAATTTGGGCTTGTTGAGACGTTCATGATGCTGATTGCGTCTATTTTTACATTAGACAGTTTATTTTACCAGTATGAGCACAAAGCTCTTATTTTGCACTAAAAGGTTTTCTTTCGGTGGACTTTCTTTTAAAACAAGAGATATAAAGATATTCGAATCTTGATATCTTCTAACACTCCCTCGGAAAGGATACCTGAAGACAAACTTTTGAATGTGTTCCCGCCAATTCTTTAGATTGCGGACCATGTGAAGGAATTTTAGACCAAAGCAAATGTCAGCTGTCCGAAAGATGATTCTACATTCGTACGTACAATAAAACGATACACATGCGATATTCGGTCTTGATAAAGATCTTTGGGCTGGCATAAAAAATTATCGCTGAAAGGTATTTGTTCCTTGGCGGTGATCGCTGATATTGTTGACAACCACTGACGTTGAGCACATCGAGCATCCTCTTGATTTCACAATTATTCCTGCAAAAGCGCGTTGAAGATTCGTCATTTGTTTTGCGATTGCGATCGCAGCGACGATTACGGCTATAGCTTTCATTGTGAGGATGCGATTGCGACTCTGGCTTTCATGTCCATCCATGTCGATGCTGCTGATTGTGGCTGATGATGAATTTTTGGCTGATGCGCCTACGGATGTTGTGATGAAGGTACGAAATCGACCTGGCGGATTGAATATATTCTTCGTGAACCAAAATATTGCCCTTACATTTCCATCGCTTGCTGACCTTGTCGCTGTTTTCTTCTTCGTCATTTCTTCTCCCTCGTTTGGCGAACTCCAGCTTGGGACTAGGGAAATAGATTCGACAATAATCTCTGAGCCGTCGCCCTTGGATACAACCAAAGGCAGTCGGTTGGATGCAAGCATCCCCTCTGTATCTCCCTCGCCAAATGGAGTGCGTTCTTGGCACAAGAATGCCGCAATTTGGAAGTCCCAATAATTGTTTCTGAAACACAAATTAACAATCAACCGGCTCTCGATCAAATATACTGCCTCCCTTGGAAGTAGTGATATAGATTTATCCGACATGCAAATAATGCATTTGGATTTTTCGGACGGCTTACGAGGTGGTCTCCTACTGAGTTCTCTCTCATTTTCTGATATGGCTTGAAAACTCACAACAATCAATCGGAAGAAAGGGTCTAAAATGTCAATTTTCAAAACTGATGGCCAATGAATATATTTTCTGTGGATGGGATTGAGACGCTGACACAACAATATTCTTTCTTGGATGCTAGGAAACTCCGAGAGTGGCATTGCAACAATGTCTGACGGCTTGCTAGGAGTCGGAATAAAAAAATATCAACAATCAACCAGGATGCTACATCCAACACAACAATCTGCGAAGCTGGTGACGAGCGATTCTCTCTACGGGTTCTGTTGTGATATCCACATAACAATTTGTTTTTTCTAGCTTCTTTGGTTGCACGGTCGACATCAGCGACTGCTGTTGCTACTTCGTTTGATTCAATACCTTCCTCGGAAACGGAAGATATTCGGTTACGAATAATGCAACGACTTTTTTTGGGCGGCTCACTTGACAATTGATCCTGATTGCTCATTGAAAGAGCTCCTCTGCTTTCTTGCGTATCGACCATCGTCTGAATTAAACCATAAAATAAATTCTCCTGCATCAAATTATCTTGCCTTGACGCATCAATAGTTCAAATAACAGTAGCTGCGGCAATTGGTAGATGATGGTCTATCTTTTGCAAATTGCTCTTGAGCTGCATCTGAGCCAACTTTTGGCTCAGTATGAAGTTTTGGTCGCCAATAGAAACGGCGACGGATGACAGAGTGCGAACATCGTGAGCCGTGATTACTTCCTGGGTTTCTTGCTTAGCAGCTATGGCTGCTTCCTGCTGAACCTCGTGAGTCGTGATTGCTTGCTGGGTTTCTTGCTGAGGATCTATTCCTACTTGCTGCTGAACGTCGTGAGCCGTGATTGCTTCCTGGGTTTCTTGCCAAGCAGCTATGGCTACTTCCTGCTGAACCTCGTGAGCCGTGATTGCTTCCTGGGTTTCTTGCTGAGCAGCTAGAGCCACTTCCTGTTGAACCTTTTGAGCTTCGAGAATGCTTAATGAAATTCTTGCCACTTTTCTTTTACTTGATCTTTTGCTTAGATCACACGAAGGATGAGCATCTGACTTCAAGCTATGCCGACGCATATTGAAATTGTCAAGTATGCTTGAAAGAAAGCTTGCCACTTTCCTTCTACTGGATCTTCTGCTAAGATTACGGGAAGGATGAGCTTCTGACTTCAAGTTATTTCAAAACATATTGAAATTATCGAGTATGCTTGAAAAAATGCTTGCCACTTTCCGTCTACTGGATCTTCTGCTAAGATTGCGGGAAGGATGAGCTTCCGATGATGCACTGGTAAAGACGAGTGACTTTTGCGGTGACGGTTCCGGAGACTTCCAAAAAATGGTGAATGTTGCTTGCGATCCTTGAGGATCAAGTATGAAACTTGTAGCTGAACTCGACAACAAAGCTAATCCGATGATGCTGAACTTGGCTTTCCTTAGTGCAATTCTAAAACTTTTCTTCGATTGCTTCGCGGTCAAAAGAAGGGGGACTTTCCATGATTGTGGCTTCGTAAATCAGCCAGCTAGAGAGGACTGATAAACTGAGAGCTTGAATCAGCAAGGAACTGCACTGAGCGTGAGCAAATGAATGCCAACATGAGGCAAGTTGGGCTTATTGAGGGGTTCATAATGCTGATGATGTATCTTTTTATATTAGTCAGGTCATTTTACCATTATGAGCACAAAGCTCTTATTTTGCACTGAAAGGTTTTCTCTCGGTGAACTTTCTTTTAAAACTAAAAATATAAAGATATTCGAATCTTGATATCTTCTAATAAAGTTCGATATGATGCAGATCCTATCATCGCGCGGTCAAATCGGGTCCAAAATCAGCGTAAAATTTATTTTTCTTACTTGTCTGCCTATTTTGTTGTGATCAGTTTTGAAAATTGGTTTATTACTGCCCCTTGCAAAACGCTAGACGACATCTAGCAAAAAGGCAATATTTGACACGAACGTAAAATCCGTCAAAATCGATTGTTTGTCAATATCAGCACTACCATTCCAATGTAGAATTTGATGTAGATTCTTATTTCCCCATCAAACGTACCCTGAAATTTTGATCTGACTGAGCAATCGCCATCCAAAGCAACCCACAACTTTCGTAAGTACCCATGTTTTAAAATTGTGTTGTGGTCGAGAATGATGTGTGCACAGTACGATTTTTAAAAAGGCCAACAGTATCTTTGTTGCAAAAGACATGACATATATCGGTCATTTTGAAACTGAAAAAAGTCAGGGGGCAGCTGAAAAATTATCATCTAGGTAATTGCGAGAAATGTTACTTATCTACGTGTGATAGGTATCTTACATATAATATCAAAAGGGTAGTCGTGGCTGTGGTGGTTACTGTGATGGTGGCGGTGGTTGTGGTGGTGGGGTGTCAATTAAATATCACCACTCCATGCGTACTACATACCAGTAGCTACAATTTATGCGATTGTGAATTTGGCGATTGGGAAATCGTAGAGATAGCTAACAGTGAGGACCTACAAAATCTTATATATAATAGCAACTGGGGAGTTCGTACAGTTGTGGTGGTGGTGGTCTTCAGGGTCGTCGGGTTGTCAATTACCTATCACCGATTCATACGTACAATATGCGTTGTACATACTCGTGCTGTTTTTTTGTGGGAGGAGGACGTGGGTGGCGCGTGGCCAGTGCGTGGTGCGTGGATCGTGCGTCCTACATACATAGTAGGTACCAATCTTGAAAATCTTTGTCGGATGTATTATAATTGGACTCACATAGATAGTAGGTACCAACCTACCTACCTACTGTTTTTTTTTTGGCAGATAAGACACAAATCACTGTAGATACGTACACACAGTATATTATATTCTTGCAACCACTGTAGGTAGTACATGCATACATCATAGTACCAATCTTGCAAATCTTTATACAATGTACTTTGACCGTTTATTATGGCCAATCAATAGTGCGAACCTCTGTAGATAGATACGTACAAACCCAATATTACAAAGCACTGCATGTGGTTGATTTATCTACCATCTGAATAGGTAGTGATTGGTTGTCTCACAAACATGACAAGTACTGTAAGTATGATCAATGCGGAAATAGGTGAGATAG